>PVJO010003848.1:0-117200 GCA_004026905.1 Hystrix cristata
TCAACTCTGCCCAAAACGTTCTTGACTAGTGTCACAGAAAAATAACTTCAGAACACATCAGTGTGAGGCATAGGCAAGTTCCTCAGGCAGAGTTAGAAAGTAAAGAAGAATAGGAAATAGTCTCTAGCTGGAGCAACTGGAGGGGGCTCACTCTGTGAAGAGGCTCAGACTGGCCTGCTCTCAAAAGAATGAGGCCAGCTTTTATGGAGTAGCCAAGGTGGACCAGGATCCAGTCAATCATTATTTTCATTCTGGTTTCATACCTCCAACAGGATCCTATGGCTTAAGATACAATTTGATTTCCATGAGATGATTGCTCTTGCTTGGGAGGGAGTCTTCCCAAGTTCTCATTATACAGTAATTGCTCCTACTTGGGCGAGATGATCCCATCATGGGGGGTCTGCTAGGTACTACTTTTCCTAGAATCTGCAGTGGTTGCAGGTTGGAAGACTTCTGGGCATGGCTCCAGGAAGTCTATACCGAAGATGGGTTGTCCTGCAAACCCTGAAAATTATGTTACTCTTATCTTGGTGCCCTCAGTATTGAAAGTGGATGGGATATTTTAGGTAAGTTTAAGGCTAATTAATCTTAAATGATTAGCATGCCGAGTTCAGCAGGTATCTGACTCAAGGATTTAGGTAATAAGGCTAAAAAAAATTATGTTTCCTTGTCTCCTTTTGATGTGTCTTTATTTCTTCTATCCTACTCCACTTTCAATAGCAGCCTCAACTCAACACAGCTTTATTGGTCTCTATTCACCTTCACCTAGGTAGGCAGGGCAACCAAGGACTCATAAATGTTGAAGAAACATTAGCTCAATTACTTAAATTAGACCCCATTACACTCTAGTTAACTTTGTCTTCATGGCTGAGTCTGGATTTGACTGACTGGCCCCTTAGAAAGGATGAGGTCCAGGCTGCTTCTCCCTGCAGCACCCTCCTACCAGTTGTGCTAGTCAGCTTTCCCTTACTGTAAAAAATACCTGAGGTAAATCAACTTAGAAAGAGGAAAGGCTTGTTTCGGCTCACAGTTTCAGAAGGTCCCCTGATGGCTTGACCCCATTGCCTCTGAGCCTGTGACAAAGCAGTACACAATGGCAAAAGGAGGGGTTGAAGAAGCAAAGAAAGAAGAGGAGGGATCAGAATGCCAGATTCTCCATCAGGGCACAGTCATAATACCTAACTTCCTTCCACTAGACTGTAGCCCCTAAAGTTTCCAGCCCCTTCCAATACTAATCCTTCCACACATGTGCCTTTCGGAGACACTCAAAATCCAGGCTGTCGCACAAGCCTGCTAGCAGCAGTAAGAATTCATGTCCCAGAGTCACCTACTGCCACCAGGAAGGGTGATGATCAGTTGCATTTCCACGGTAGCATTGTTCTTTGTCTAATTTTATCTCTTGATTTCACAATGCCCATTTAAAATTAGATCCATTTGGCAGCGTTATGAAATAAAGGTTGGCAAGGGAACTCAAGAATTGTGTGTGTTTCTCCAGTTTACATCTCTAATGTCTTGAGATTGTAAAATATACTTTAACTTTCTTTGCAATACAAGCTGCATTTAGATTATAAGAGCACTATTTATAAGTTCATGCCACTGATTCTTTTACTTCTAAGTCCCTGAATGTATATACCTAAGCCCCAAATAGCTGGGAAATATGGCCTCTTTGGAAAATTCACCATGGCATGGCCAGGATGCTTAGAGTTTGTCTCATAAGGAAATTCCTTTATTTGATGAAACAATTTAAATGCAGCTATGATCATAAACATGAGGAGAAAAACAACCACTTACAAATTCTTTTATTGCTTTGGAAAGAATAGCATCTCTTCTTGGATTAAAAATCTACAGTTTTTCAGTTGTTCCAAACTATCTGCTGTTCCAAAACCATTCGAATGGCTCTAAGTTTTTTCCCAAAGCTTAAATGGTAAGACATTTTTGCTTCATGGGTCAGTAAATGTGACAGTTTAGATGTGAAGTTGGGAAGTAAGAAACTTTACTTTGGGAGAAATGGGCTCCAATTTGTTAATGCTTTTAATCACTGATCACAAAGTGCAAAAATGGCTTTGCATTCTGATTCCGAAGTCCTTGCACAAGACCATTCCACCAGTGCGTGCTTGTCATGCATTAGGTTACTCTTCAAAAGTTAGTAGCCCTTCCTGTTTGCTCTTTCTCATCAAAGAAGACTATTGTTTTAGAATATTTATCAATGACAATAAAAAATGATTGTACTCTATTATTTGCAGGACCTGTGCTAGACCCTGGCATGGAAGGGTGAAAAGACAGTCAGAGACCCTTACAGTCTGCAGAATAGGTGTCCAAACAGACAACTGACTGTTCAAGGTAGCCTCAGCCAAGACACTGAGAGGTGCGACCTAAGGTCTTCCAGAGAGGGATGAGGTGCCGGAAGGGCTTTCTGTTGCAAGACCTTGCCCTCACATGAGGGAGAAGCAGAAAGGACAGAATAACAGCGGGGATAAAGGGTGGGGCCGTGGTTTGATGACCTGAACAAAGGCAATGTTTGAAGGCGCACAGTGGATCGAGGAAATAAAGCAGATCAGTCAGGCAAGATGAAAGAATTCATCAAGGACAGACTTGGGAGGTGAAGGCAAAGCAGCCAGGGAAGTTTCTGACTGTAGACGTCAAAGAAGCCAAGCTTGTGTGCACCAAGTATAAGCAGATTGCCACTTCATTAAACTTTCATCAACCTTCTACCAGGAGTGAATATCAGGAAATCTTGGTGGAGTGTCACTTTTCTTGTTTTTTTGTTTGTTTGGTTTTGTATTTTTCCTGCCCATTAGGCTATATCTTCAGGTCCCCATCATCTGAACTTGATATGGTCAACAATGAAGTACAGTAGAAGGCATTAGAGGTTATGTAGCCGCTACTGGAGAATAGAACGGGAATTCCAAAGCCTTAACGCACCATCAAGAGGCAACATAACACCCACACAGGTAAATAAAAGAAACAGCCATTTAATACTTTCTTTGACCACCTGAAACACAGATCCAAATTTGGCTCTATTTTAAATTGGTATTTTTACTGAGTCGATCTGTCTTTTTAACTAGTCACTTTATTCTGATCCTGAAACTAATACCTAGTGGATTAAGCAGTTGCCTTTTTGTTGTGAAAATAACTTACTTACATTCCTGGAGCACTGGCTAATGTGTGTCCCATTTGATCAGCACTAAGAGTCCCAAGAGTTGGTAGGGACAGAGCCATTAGTATCATCCCCACTTTACTGATGAGGTAGTTGAGTTTTATTTTTTTAGATTTTTATTAAAATTTATAAAAAATTATACAAACTTACAGGGCATTACACAAGCTTACAGACCACAATATATTGTGCCTTTTGCTTATGGCAGTGAGCAATGTAAACAACCACATAAACGAAGTAGTAAGTCACAACTACATAAAGTTACTATAGTACCTAGTGTACGTGTCACTGATTTAAGTTTGGGTTATTAGATTCTTATTTTTAAGATATCATTAGTCCTCTGGATTCCCATTTCCCTCCCACTTTGTCCTCTTCTTGTTCCCCTGAACCCTTTGTCAATTAGCTTATCTCTAACACTTTGTCTTTTTATATCCATTGTTTACCCTTTTCTTTTGTTTGTATTTTACCTCACTAAATGAGGGATACCATACGGTATTCCAGCTTGTGAGTCTGGTTTATTTCACTCAATATTATATTTTCCAGGTCCACCTATTTTCCTACAAATGACTCTAGTTTGTCATTCTTTATAGCTGAATAGTGTTCCGTTATGTATAGATACCACATTTTGTTTATCCAGCTATCCATTGATGGGTACACAGGTTGCTTCCAGAATTCAGCTATTACAAATTGTGCTACTATAAACATTGTTGTGCAAGTATCTCTGTAGTATGATGTCTTAAGCTCTTCAGGAAAGTTACCTAGTGGGGGAATGTTTGGGTCATAAGGGATTTGAGCTTTAGACAGATCATGTGATTCTCCCTCCGTCACCTAGCCTGGGTCTCAACCCTCCATAAGGAAAGTGCAAGGTTTTCATCAAAATCCCCTCCTCTCCTTTTTCTCTGTTTGTTGCTTAATATTTTGCCATTAATTTCCTTAAACTTTAGAGTTTTGTTTTGTTTTGTTTTGTTTTTTGTCTTCTGTATAAGAAAACTTTACACTTCATCCTCTATGTGTTCCAAGTGGACAAAGCTAAAGTTTACTCCTCTCAATATTGGTTTTTAGTGTTCTACAACACCCTTAGAAGGTAAGAAATGACAACTAGATTTGACTGATATGAAATCAGGTTTCCAGCAATGATGTGGGTGGATTTGACCAAGCTCACTCAGCTAGTATGGACAGAGTAGGAATTCCAAGTCCTTCAATTACTTTTACAGCAAACTGTCCAAATGAAAGTGGGAAATTATGAAGCAGCAATCCTCAAGGCAGGATTTCTGCCTCCAAAATGGCAGAGAATTTCTGTTAAAATTTCAAATTCCTGATCCCAAATGTCTGAAGCTGAAATATAGCCCAGGGAATCTCCATTTTTACAGTTTCTCCAGAAGATTTTTTTACCAGCACCAAAAGCTGGGAAATACCAGCAAGAGTTGTGGTCAGGGAAGACAATAGCTTGACTCAAAGAGCACAGAACAAGTATGCAGAAATGGGATCAGAAGTTAGGGACCGCTAGTGGAGACTCCTGTATAAGGCTGCGCTGGAATGAACAGGAAAGGGCCTGGAGGGAGGGAGACGCCTGGAGTCTCAAGAGCACAAAAAGAGAGTAGCTTCAACATAGGAAAAAGATCACTAAATTGAGAGGCTGTTAACCTTTCAATCAATGAACTCAGCTGCCTCATCTTATTTCTTCTGTAAAGGAGGGAGGCACAACTGGGAGGCAGATCTGGGTCTGCTCCCAACTCTGCTTCTAACTGCTCTATGACCCTACGCTACTCAGTTCACAACCGGGAACCTCACTTCAGCATCAGTCAAGTCTCACCTCAGGGGAGGAACTGGGAAGTAGGGCACATGATTGCTAATAGGTCACCCAGTGTCAAGTGTTCTTCTGAGTTTCTGTCCTCTCCTTCAAGGTCCACAGCCTCCCGTCAAATGGCTCTAGTTTTAATGGTTCCTCCAGCCAGATTCAACAAGAAGGTTTAGAAAGGCTCTAAGCCCCCAACATGCTACAAAGAGAAGAAGCTGGAGTCCAGATCACAGTGGAAACATCTGGGCCCCAGCAGAGTGAATCCCACTATGGATGGCCAGATGTGGCTACATGGTCCTCACCCTTGAGGACACCTGGCATCTGACTGCCATCTACCAGGAGAGCATTTCCAAAGTCCGTAAGTGCAAGATGCCCAGTTCTAGACTCCTGTTCAGAGATGTCCAGCTCTAGACTCCTATTCAGAGATGCCCAGCTCTATTCTCCAAGATGCCCAGCTCTAGACTCCTATTCAGAGATGGGCTTTGAGTGTCAGGGCCTGTGGGTGGCTATTTGGAATTACAGGGGCCAACAAGACATATTCTCTGATTCTGATTAAAATAAACAAACAAACAAACTTGAGCACCCACAATGAAAGCTAGGCTGGTGGGTGTCACAGTGTAACAATGTCCCTTTTGTGGGCTACAGAAAGCTAGAGAAGCATTGCTTCAAACATGAGAGAAAGGCAAGGACTAAGCCCTGTGTCCTACCAACCTCCTTCGAAAATAGGAGAGACCTGGTCCAATCAAGGGAGGTTAAATGGAAATGCATTTGGAGTGACGATTATGATAAGTAATTGTTTTCCTCAGGCAGAGACCTAGCACAATACATCCTCCTTTAAGTGGAAGGAAAATGTTCCTTCCAGCCCAGCGGTGGCAAGCCTGTGACATGTGTGCCATAGCAGGCCGTTTGTTATCACTGAAAGCTCTAAAAGTCTGGCCATCACTTTGATCTAGCCCCTTCTAAATGATTTTGTTCAGCACATAGAAAGGCCTCAACCTCCAGCCATATCCAACCTTCAAATCTTCTAGAGGGAGGTTTTACTTCTCCATTGAAGGAGTACAGAATACTTCCGGGAGGGAGCACAGAATACTCCATAGAGAGAGCATAGAATACTACTGACTAAATTTGAAGGCATACTTTACTCTCTCAAGGTTAAGAAAAGTCAGTTCCTCCTATATTCATTTGGTAAAGCTGTGGTAACATAGTACCACAAACTGTGTGGCTTAAACAACAGAAATTTATTTTCTCCATTCTGAACGCTAAAAGTCAAAATCAAGCTGGCGGCAGGCTTGGTTCTTTCTGAGGGCTGTGAAGCTGGATCTCTTCCAGGCCATTCTCCTTGGCTTGTAGATGGCCTCTTTCTTCAGTGTGTGTCTCCACATCCAAATCTGCCCCTCCCTACACATTTGCCATTTTGTAAGGACACCAGTCATACTGATTAAGGATCATGCCACCAATTTCATTTAAAGTGGATTACCTCTGTAAATACCCTACCTCCAAATAAGGTCACAGTACTTGTCAGCTTTCCCATTACTGGGACAAAGTATCAATAAATGAATGTATCCATTGATGAGTATAGCACCCCTGTTGTCCAATCACCTTCCAATCACATAAGACTTTAGGGGGAACATTTTAGATCTAAACTGTAATAGTCACATTTTTGAGGTATTGAGATCGAGGACTCCAACATATCCTTTTGGGGAGAGGACATAATTAAAACTGTGACAATTCCCTTTTCATAAAATTCTATTGTTCTGAAGAAAAAGAAGAACATAAGGATTTATTCTTGCCTTTTCACAGACAAGGCACACTAGAGGTGGGGGAAGGGGTTAAGTCAGACACCATGGAATGGGTCCTGGAAATCCAGTTGGGAACAAGGTCCTGTATAACTCACTGAGGGACAGGAAGGCACCGAATTCTCCAGAAAACAGCTAGATTATCTTAGTCTGATTTGTTCTGCTTTAACAGAATAACTGAGAATGGGTAATTTATTTTTAAAAAAGAATGTATTTCTCACCGTTCAGGAGGCTGGGAAATACAAGATCAAGGTGCCAGCAGGTTTTGTGTTTGGTAAGGCCTTGTCCCCCACTTCCAAGATGACACCCGGAGTGCTGCATCTTCTAGAGAGGAGTGTTATGGCCTGTATCTAGATGTCCCCCGACAACTGCATGTGTTCATAGGTGGAGCCAGATCTCAGGTATGTGAATATGAATTAGGAGTGTGTGGTAACTAAGTAGGTTTAGCATTGTTCTGGTTGTGGATAATGGGAAGCGCCTCCCTGGATGTGGGCGGCACCAACCAATAGGCTTGTAGCCTGGATGCAATATAAAGGGAAAAGTGGAGGACAGGCTGTTACCACGATGAGAAAAGTAACCAAGACTGAGGATTGCTGATCCACATATGGCAGAAGAGCCAGAAGAAAGTGAACCCACTTCCACAATCCCTCTTCACAGCAGCATTCTTCCATTTATGGGATCAGAACTCTTGTGACCTAAAGCTCCCATGATACCCTGCCCCCTACTATGCTTGCACTGGGGAGTAAGTGTTAGCCTACAAATTTCGTGAGAGACACAATATTCCAACCATTGCATAGATCAATGGACTTGATCCATGGGTGGTCCTCAGTTTCTGGAAGGACCAGGTGCAGTGAGCAGGCTCTGCACAGGGACTCAGGGACCAGAGCCATCTTCATTCTGGCAGCAGAGAGCCAACAGAACACTAGCATCAATGGGAGCCCATGTCCACGCATCCAAGAGCCCCCTCGCACACCCCATGAATCGTGCCCTATGGTCACCTTCTTGGAAAGAGAAACAGGTAGGGATAGAAATCTGAAAGGCTGGAATTTACCCTAGAGATGCTCCCCCAACAATGACTGTTTTAAACTGAAATATACTTTCAAAGCAGAAGATGCTTTAGCTGGCAAATTGAAACATGAGGACTGTGTTTTCTACCCAGCCGGATGAAGGTGGTGGAGAAGGATTAGATCCATTACAGAAAATAAAAGTGACATTTTCTTTGTAGATCCAATTAAAAATATAAAATTGTCAATTCCCATTCTTTCTACGGAGGGAAAAAGAGTTTCAGAGACCAAGTAAGCGAGGGAAAATTTGGGGGGAGCAGTTGAAAACCTAACCCCAAACAAAAAGTACTGATCAAGAATGAGGGTACTCTGAGATTGGGAACCTCTGCACAGATGTTAGACTGGGCTTCAATGAAGATGAGAAGATATTTTCGTTACGACCAACACCTACGTTGAGTAACGAGTCATCCGATGTTATGTAACGTGTGGCCGTGATGATGCTGGCCGCCTCCCCTGCCCCATCCACACACAGTGCTTTCCTGGGAAGCCCAAGTCCACGGTGGTCTCCCTCCTGAACTTTCCTCCTGCCTCCCAACCTGCTTCTGGATTTTAGCCTTTCCTCATTCATCCGAACACTCTCTCTTTAGAGCACAATCCTGATGCATACGAAACAGCCAACATCAACAGCATTCTTCAGAGGATTTCTTTCGGCCAGTCCACTGCTGTGAAAGGGAGTTTCTGTAGCACAAGAGCTAAGCAAGTAGAAGCTTTCAGAGAAGAGCTAAAGTCAGGACCTGACGACGGCACTCAAGCCAAATTCAGCAGAAAGCCTGGGGACCTGCGGCGACTGTGTGTGAGCCTTGGCACCAGTGTCCTCAGACCAGACCATTTTGGAGAAGCAAATGGAAGGTAAGAGTGAGGGAGCCAGAGGACAGCAAGGCAGCTGCAGGTCTCTGAGCTCAACTCTAAAGGCCAAAGCCAGGAGTTTTCACCTCTAAGAGATGTTGTTTCTCTTCCTGTTGTTAACTGAGGGCTGGACTCAAACCCCAGTTAGTTCTGTGTCTGGGTCGCTGGCCACGGCTTCCATTTGGACTTTTTTGGAGACGTGAAACCTGTGGGCCTACAGCCTGACACTTCTCCCTCCTGCAGGACTCAGGCGTTTTCCATGCAGACAGCAGTCCTGCTGCTGGGCTCCTGTGGCCATCACCCCGAGCGAGGGTCTGCAGTGGCACAATCTTCTGCTCCTGGCCAAAGGCTATCTGGCTCCTTTAGGAAACAGGGCCGGGGCCTGTGCGACAGGGGGAGCCCCGCATGGAGTCAGCACATCTACCTCCCAGTGTGAAGGTCTACTTACCCACCAACTCCCCCGCCGCGGCCAGCCCCAGGTATTAGGACAGGAAAGGTGGGAGGGAGAGGGAGGGATCAAGAAAAGAAGGAAAGAAAGGGAAGCAACAGAGAACTTGTAGACTCAAGATAAAGAACCCAAGAAGAAGAAAGAGCCCAATGGCAAAGTTTTCAGACTTCACGCTTGTGGCCAGGAACAGTCTTAGCCTCCAGCGCTGCCCCTGAGGGAGCAACTCAGAGGCTCAGAGTGAGACCCTGCAGGGGAGCGCAGGCTTCTAACCAACTTCTGGGTGATGCTGAAGCAGCTGGTCTGGAGACTGCAGGCTGAGATTTGAGCAGCAAGGTGCCAGAAGTCCTAAAAAGATCACTGAACCAAGGTGCTTCCTGCTGAGTGCCAGAAGAGAGGCAGAGGTGGAGAGAGCTGTGAGGACAGGGAAAGCTTGAGGGAGGACTCAGAAGGAGGGCAGGCATCAAGGAGCAAAAGCTCTGGGACTTAAAACACAATGTCCTACTCAGCAGGAGCCCTAAGGAAAGCTGGCTGGTGATGACAAATCTGTTCCTCCAGGGTTAAAGTCACAACCTCAGTGTTGGCAAGCCCTGGGGTAAGATGGTTTAATCCAGTCCTTCCCCTCCATAAGGCAACACCGGAATGGCTCTGTCTGTGTGGCTGTGGTCACAGAGGCCACTAGTGGTGGGTCCAGAACTTCTGAGGGCAAGCTGACTGCCAGCACGGCTGCAGCTGCATCCCTGGGTTGTGAAGTTCCAGCACCAGCTGCCGTGAGGATGGAGCTCAGCCCCTAAAGCAAGGTGTCTGAGTGCTTCAGAGTCCTTTCAGGGGGCCCAGGCTTCTCTCGCCTGAAGGCAGGCATCACATTTCTGCAGGGACCTGCTCCCTGCTACGTCTGATCCAGCGTGGTATCTCCTCAGAAAGCAGAGGGAAGACTCATCCTTGAATATCTGCATGGCAGGAGAATTTTAGGAGAAAACCAGGCAGATGACTAACCTGCAGGTTGTATTGCTGTCTCTAGCTAAGAATCTATAACTCGGCCAGATGTAGTGGCACACACCTGGAATCCCAGCACTTGAGAGGCTAGAGTAGGAGGATTGCCAAGTTCGAGGCCAGCCTGTGCTACATAGTGAGTTCAAGACCAGCCCGGACTATATCATAAGACACTGTCTCAACAAAGGAAAATCTGTAACTCCTCACAGGAAGAGCTAAATTCTTATCTTCTCTTTGGATGGAGGCCCAGTAGGTGATGCATTTTGAACAAACACCCTTAGAACCAACAAGCTGCAATCACATGAGCATGAACCCAGACTGGGCCTCTTCCAGGCATGACAACACCTCTGGCAGGATGCACGTGTAACCAGCCACCATCTATGGAGAATAAGCCCAGGGAAGCCGGCCAAAGGCACTCTGCTTACATCACAAAAAAGTCCAAAACGGAGGACAGGACACACAGCACAGGGCTCTCCTAATGTGAGCCCATTCCTGGGCCACAGGATTCCTTGTATTTTTCAAGGAATGTGCTGCCTGACTCAGGCCATCCCGGAATTTTGGACCTAAGGATCTTGATGCTTTATATAGAAAAATTGGTCTAAATCACCACCTGAAGAGTTTATTTCTAAAGAGAATTGGACAGCCCCAAAATGGATATCCTGAGGAAATGATAGAAACGGCAGATCTATTCCCCAATAATCTTGTTTAAAAGTACAGATTCTCACCTGCCAGGTACACATTTGTGAATGAAGGAAAGCGATACCTAAGAACACCAGTGACCTCGGGTAAGTCAACACCTGGATTTGAGCCTCATTTTCTCAGCAAGTAAATTTCCATGCTCTCTGAGAACTGCCTTTCTCGTTCAACATTCTATGGTGCTACCTTGAGGCTGAGACTTTCATTTCAAACCCTTTCAGTAATTACTACAGTCCCCCAAACCACCAACATGATCCACAATGATGGGAACTTCGTCCATATGCCCATGAATGAGGACCGTGTAGAAATCCCAGAGAGACCATTGGAGGGGTGGGGGCGCTGACATAGGAAGGTTAGTGTATCCTCTCTCCTGACTGGTGGGTTTTGATGGTTTTGACTTGTTTCAGTTCATTAAGCAGCAAAAATGAATGCTCAAGTCCACACCCATAGAGCTTTCATTTCCTACCTCACCAAAAACTTTTTTTCCAAAGTCCAGTGGTAAATTTGCACGGCTGCATCCAACAGCACAGTTTACTCCCATATTACTACACATCTCAGCAGCATTCATCACAATCGGTCTCTCCTTTATCCTTGAAATACTTCTGGAAGTCATAGTTCCGTGCTGGAAGTCTTCTTCTGGCTTCCAGGACGCCCCACATACCCTGGCTCTCTTCTTACTTCTCTGGCCACTCCTGCCTGGTCCCCCTTGCTGGTTTCTCTCCGTCTACTTAAGGTTACAGTGCCCTTGGCCTTTCAACTTCCTTTCTTCCTAAATCTCCCGTACCAGTCTTATGGCTTTAAGACCACTACTGATTCCCAACATTGCGTCTCCAGCTTGACTTCTCCCTGCTGTAGGACACCACACAGCCATAGGGATGGAGAAGAGGATGAGATGAGGGCTTGAGATGAAGGGGACTCCTTTTCCTACTACAATAGATGGAAAACCATCTTTGAGGCTAGTTTTTTGTTTAAAGCTTTCTTTGCAGAGGAAGATGGATATTGCTGCTTACTAAATAGGCAACATATTCTTCAAAAGACAAGAGAAAGCTTATGAGGAACAAGGTGGTACTCTGTAGATAACTTGTCTTATGCAATCCATTCTTTCATCCATTTTGTGCACAGAAATGATATGCCCATGAACGTGAGGGACCCATCCTTTTTGGGAGATTTTGTTATTGGGGTACTTCTGACTCGACATCACTGAGCAGATAGAGTAGGACATCTACTCTTCCATGTTTGTTTAATGAACCAATGAAAGAGGAAGTCATAGTTCTGTGCTGGTTATAAACCAAAGGACCCATTACAAGGTAAAAATACATATTCAGGAATGATATTTGAAGCACCTACTGTCTGCAGGAATCATGGTATACATGGGATGCAAAGACAATGTCATGTCCTTCCCAAGACTATTTGTCACAGGAGCCTAAATTCCTGCCTCTCAGGGCTCAGTGTTCCCCTGGAGTACAAGGACCAGGCCATCACACACAGAGACGGCTTCCTGAGCCACCTGCCCAGCCCCTGAGTTCTTTTGCAGGGGCCCTCCAACCTTACAGCCTATTTGTCTCCACTTGTCTGCACACGTGCAATGTTTTCCTTGACACTGGAAACTTTGGAAAACAACTACGTGAGTGGAAGAGCAAAGAGAGTAGCTGGGAATGACTTCTCAGAAATCGCTTTTGAGAAAGAGTATCTATCCCTTCCCCACTTTCACAGGGTTAGACAGGAACCAATACTGGAGGAAGGAATCCACAATGTGGAGAACATTACCTTTGGATTTGATAGCCACCCTAACAAAACCCCAAAGCTATCATATTGGGGTGAGTTTCTCCAACATGGAATCCTACCAGGACTCCAGTTTAACAGGCCTTCTTATCCCCTCTTCCTGCCAAGCCTCCTTCTACACAAAGGTGGAGAACAACCGCTGCATTGAGACACAAGTTCCCCCAGCCAGAGAATGAGCAATGTCTGCCCACGCAGGATGCCTTATTATCAGCAGGAACTAACAGATGGGTCTGTTCTCCCTCCCCAGGCAGTGTTGGGGCGCTTCCCCACCTCTGACCTGGAGGCCAGGCCTGGCTTCTGCAGAAATCCCGGAAGAGGCTGGGTTTTCCTGGCCTCTGCTGTCTATGTCAAAATCTGGTCACAGTGGAAGCCTGTAAAGGCCCTTTCGTAACAAGACTGCCTTTACATAGCTGGCCTTGGTTTCTTTATTATCTCTACATTTTATTGTCCTTTTAAAATCACAAGACAAGCAGGAACAGGTCAGGAGGAGTTGTTTTGTTTACCTGCTCTCTTATTCAACAAATGCTGTATTTTCAGGTTCTCCCCCTTTCGCCTGAGAAAAGGACATAGACAGCTTCCCCATTTGGACTGAAGCACTGGAAACCTCGCCCTGTTTCCAACTATGCTGGTGAAGGTCACTGGGTCACATTCCATTTTCAGAGGAAGGTGAACAGTGACTACAGTGCATGAGCTCCAGTGTGGCTCGCGGTCTCTTTGGGAGCAGCTGACATACGTTCCAGCACTTGTGGGTCCCCTAGAAGGGTGGCTGAGGAGACTGTGGGACCAGAGATGAGGGAGCAGAGTGAGGAGGTGCCCTGTGGGGTTAGGGCCCCTCATCAGAGGTGGGAACTGTGTCTGCTGTGCCACGAGGAGGGCAGTAGCTGTGTAACTGAAGAATAGCATGAGCCAGAGGCACCAAGGCTTTGAGCCATTCCAAAGTGGCAGGGTGGACAGGTCGTTAAAAAAACATCAGAGATCTTCCTCAAGTGCAAACTCCAGCCCTCTCCCAGTCTCTGATTCAATAGGCCTGGCCTGGGACCAGGCAGCAAGCTGCATTTTTCCAGTTTCTCAGCTGGTGCTAATTTAAATGATATCCAAATTGCTGTTTGAGAAGCACTGAGGCAGAAGAAGGTGGGTTTGACTATGGGCCTCGGCCAGAGTAATTTACAGGGAGCGTGTACTTCTGCAAAGCCCCAAGAGCGAATCCACCGTCAGAGTCTGGAGGGACTATCATGGGCATGCTCGCAACTTGAGGGTTAGGTCTGGAGGCCCAAAGGAAGTTCAGGTCCAGCAGCCGCAAGCAGTTGCTGTAATGAGCAAGCCAATGGTCTGTCAGATGTTACACACAAGGGTACGGCAGAAGGCAGATGGCACACATCAGACAAGCCATGAGTGTGCAGGATTCGCATCATATGTAAGAAAGTAAGGTGGCCCGGCCCCTCCCAATACAAAATGAATGGGAGGTCATTTAGGCGTGTGGATTTTATGGAGAATTTTATTTGCCTCAGCAGAAAGTGCGGCAAGCATAAATGTTGCAAGGAAACCATAGTTCAGTTGCTCTCTAGATATTATTTCAGCATGGATGATCCCAGGTTCTGAGAGATTCCAAAGATGGCAAGCTCCATTGCCAAAGAGCTCATAATATAGTCAGGAGACAAACCTAGGACAAAAAGCATTTTACAGAATTGGCTAATTAAGCAATACTGGATAAGAGTAAAGTAGTTAATTGAACACAACCTACAACACAAATTGGGTCCTGAGAGAAGAGGAAGAAGCTCACAGACCAGGCAGAGGGTCATCGCCCCTTTTTCTAGCAGCACCCGGGCTCCCTCACAGGAACAGTCCTCTCAGCTTCTGATAGCCCATCTTCTGTGCTAAGGCCTCGCCATGCCCTTGAACCTGACCTCAGGCACCACTGCAGGCTTGACATTTGCTACCCTCTCTCACCACTCGCAACATAAGGACATAAAGATTTTCTTTTTCAGTTTTGTTTTGTTTTGTTTTGCTCTTTCTGTTTCATTTTGATTTGGTTTGGTTTTTGGTTGGTTTGTTTGCTTGCTTGGCTTGTTTAGAGAGGGTCTCACCATGTAGCCCAGGTTGGCCTCCAACTCTTGCGCTTCCTTCCTCGGCCTCCCAAAGGCTGGGATTATAGGTGTGCACCACCACACCCAGCACAATGATGACCTTCAAACAACTGCAGCCACCCTGCCATTAGCCACCTTGAATATGTAAACGTGCTCCCTAGTCAGCCCTCGTCCCAAGCCTTTCATTCTGGAAACAGCACAGCCTCATGCGCAGCACCTCCTTGGGATTTTGCCAACCAAGAGGGGAGTTCATACTCTCATCAAGGGAGTGAGTATGGAGGGGGACAGGACGGCTGGCAGGTAAGGAATAATGGTCAGCAATGAGAGCCCACATTTTGAGATCATGGGTAACGTCCTCCATTTCAGTCAAGCTATTTCCTAATTTGATTAATCTGTTAGTAAGGGAGAGAACAGTTATTTCTAGACTCACATAAAGGCAGTCTTTGGCTCGAAGCACTTTGCAAGCATAGTCGTCCACATCTTGGCGGAACCACATGGAAAGGTGGAGTCTGAAGCACACATGGTTGTGTAAAGAAAATTTGATGAGGCTGATCATTGATGGGAGAATCCTAATAATCTGGCATGATCTTGGCCAGAGCCAGATTGCTGGAATCACAGTCTGACTGAGCTCCATATGAAGTCCCAAATCATTTGGGGATTTGGAACCAATGGGGACCCTGAAGTCTAGTCTCTATAGGGTTCCCAACTGGCTTTGTGATTAAAGAATAATTCGTGCCTCATACAAGCACACCTGTCTGCACACCCCACTGAATATCACTGGTTGTAGAAACATCCGATGCTCTGTGTTGTAAAATGTTTCTTCTCACTTTTCAACCTCTGTGTTTCTCAGATATACAAGCCCAAGTGTACTCACACACACACCTTTCAACTATATAAGGGCAGGAACAATTTCTTACTTGTTGTGTTCCATTGTGTGTGGAGAATGCTTTACACACAGTAGGCCTTCAAAAAATGTGCTAACAAATATGGTTTGTAGTATCAAAATAAGTGATGCTACTGAGAATCTGAGCCACAGGAGGATCCATCAAGGATGCCAAATAAAAATATGTTCAGGGTTCCTCACACAGGAATGGAGTTCTACCTGCCCTTCAATGCACAGGCTCAAATTAATCAAACACAGGGAATAAAATAAACTTGTCAGTTCCTGTATCTCCTTAACTATGCCCTTACCTAAGTGTCCACGATGGGGCACATCTATGGCCAGTCAGCAGTCACTGGCCATAGTTCAACCCTTGGTGGGTGGAGATTTATAGCCTAGACCTGTAGTTTGATTGGAGAGGGTAGGTGGCAATAGTTGGGCAAGTAAGGATTGGCGAGAATGACCTATTTTACTCATTCTTCACTTCTGCAAGAATACCTTATAGATAAAGATTTGCAGAAAGTATCGGTCTGGGCCCCCACTGTTTCCTTCACTTTTTATGGGCCAAACAGTGGGTTCCCTCCACATCTCACCATCACTGGATATCAGCAAAAGCTCTAGGAGAAGGCTCCTAAGTAATGGCCCTGCCTCCTTCACTTGGAGGGGAGAGGTCTCAGGAGACAGGATTTGTGAAAATCCTTCTGTGCAAGAGGAAACCAAATCCTCACTCAAAAATATTATGGACTTCCTGGTAAATTGGTAGGTATGGTTCTGCGAATAGGGCAAGTTGTGCCTTTTCTCTCAGAAATACACAGTTCAAAGTGTGATAGGGTAGAAGAGAGTTGTCAAATACAGTGCTGCTCTAAAGATTCCCTAACTGGCTGTGTCCTGTAAACAATTTGAGGAAACCAAGTATCACCTCTCTCCAGAGAGAAATGTCTGCCATTTTGGCAAAGCAGGTGTGATATGATCTCAGAGAGAGGAGAAAGTGCCTTGTCTTGGATTAAAGGCCACAAATATAAAGAAAAAGGACAAAGACTCTGTGCTGTTGAGCCGAATGGCCACCCAAATACCCCAATGTGAATTTTAACGTTACCAACAGAAAGGCAACCACAAGAAGCTTGGCAGCTCTTGGAGAACGTTCCTTTGTGAATGTGTGGCCTTTCCAGCACTTCATCTTTGCACAGAATTAACACAGGACTGAAGGATGCGTGCCTTTTCCTGTTTTGTTTTAATAACAGACTCAGAACACAAGGTGCAGTTTTGCTTCTGTCTTTAGAGCTGTCCTTGCTTTGCCCTCGCAGGCCTGCAGCCAGCTGGGCATTTTTGGCCAGACAGAAACACCCTTCAATCCTAAGAATGCCCAGGAACCAACAGACCTAGGTGGTTCCTAAGCTTATTTCCTGTTCATATTCTGGAGCAGAATCCCAGGTTGGCCTTGCTACAAAGGCTGGAAGGTAGGAAAGGTGAAAAAATTCTCTGAGATGTTTCCAAGTCTTCTATTTACTTGGTAGACAACAAGCCAATAGCTGTTGGGAGGAGCTAGCTGACTGGCAGCAATTTTCTAAGAATTTCCAAATAGCAATGCATGGCCTAAGGGAGGGAGTACCTGGAAGGGAGTAAGAAAGGAAAAAAGTAAAAAATGATTTATTGGTGTCCTTGGCAATTTAAGATTGTAGTGGACAGCAAAGCCAAAACTCTCTTGCTACTGCAATACAGAAATTAGTCGAGAGTGGTGTTCATTGGCGCTGTGAAGGGTGGCAGTTCTACTCCAGAAGCCGACTCTAGGCCAAGGGCATAGGTCATGAGGGACTGGGAACACCCCCCCAGGCACACCCCGCAACCAGCCAGGTTATGTGCTGTCTGCTTTCACCGGGGGCTGGTGTATACATATGTCAGGGAAATAATTCGGCCTTTTGAGAAGCCAAAGGGTATCAACCCAGAGACACGACAATGCTGAAAGAAATAACCCAGCACAGAAATAAAAGGGAAAAAACATTCAATTTTCTTAGAAATACACAATTAGAGCTTCGAGTTTTAGATGTCAAGTCCAATCCTTCTGGAGTAGGCATATGGCTAGCCGAAGAATAAGCACAAGCATACATCATCCACTGCTGGCCCTGCGGAAGTCTGGAGGTGGGGACTCCCCACCGGAAGGTGGGAAGCTGGTTCTGAATTATACAGACAGTCAGTCAGGAGGTGCTTTGTCCTTTGAGAGGCAATGAGAAGGCAACTATGATTTAGGAAAATACCATTATCCACTAACAATGGTGCCCGGGTGCTCCTATACCAAAGAGTAATAAAGAGTACAGACTTTGGAGACAAACGGGGACAATTTATCTTTGTGTGTGTCATAAGAATAATAATAAGTACTGTATTAGTTACTTTTATAGAGTCAGTGGTTTGCAGGAGAGCAAATTTAATACAGGACATTTACAAATTACAACATTCACACATACAAAACAAATGCAGTAAGAGTACAGAACATCTGCCTGTGCACTGGAGACCAGAAAGACCCAATCAAGGGCTGGGAGCCCACAGCAGTGCCCCATGTACATTCGTGTCTACACTAAAAGACTAAAGAAATCTATACTGGAGCCAGGATACAACACCCACAGCAGAAATGAAGACCAGAGCTCCCCCGAAGAAAACACCAGCCAGCCTTGAAGATAGCAAGGCCCCAAGCTCTTTCTGCGACAAGAACAGCCGAGTTGACTTCAGGGCAACCAGCCGCAACAGAGCTTCTCCTGGGAAACAGCTGGCGCTATCTTCTGTTCCTGTTCGCCTTTATGTTGTGTTGGCAGTAACCTTCAGGTGGCTCTTCTACATCCACAACCACACCAACTCGGTCCAGCTCAGCGTTCCTGCTCAAGGAACCTGAGTAATAAGTGACCACAGTAATAAGTCCGCCACAATACCGCCAAGCTGAGCTGTGTGGTTTAAATTAGAGCACAGAAATGTTTAACATAGACCTAGAACACAGGAAATGCTTTTTAAATGTATTTCCCTCCCCTCTTCATACCAAGATAACAAGTACCAATAGAAAGAGCTTGAGACCTGTTCTCTAGAGACAGAAAAGCAAGAGGCATAGGATAGTGGTGGTTTTGCTCATTTATTTTTTCAAGTGGAAGGCTGGGAGTGATGGACAGGAAAGGAAGAGAGGAGAAGCAAATAACTGTGCATACAACTGGAATTCAAACCAAGGTTGGTACTTCGTGTGCCTGTGTGTGTGTGGTGCTGGAGATTGAACCCCGGACCTCACGCATCCTAGACAAGAGCTGTACCACTGGGCTGTATGCCATGCCCAAGTTTTGTATTTCTACATTTTAATTTCAGACACTAAATTTATGGCCTCTGGCTAGGGGTGGAACATTTCTCACAATCCGTGATGACCAAATGAACAGATCCAGAGGCTTTAACTCATGTGAGAGAAGAATGGAGAGAAACTATTAAGAACAAGAAGTATGGCAAAAAAAAAAAAAATACAATCAAAAATACAACCTGTAAATCATGTAAAGACGTAATTTTAAATGGGGCAAAAACAATACTAATGAACTCAGATCTCTGTGTTCCCATGTCAGAGCAAGGGCAATAGCACAAAGGATTCCAGCACTGAATGGAAAGTCTGATCTCAAAAGTTTCATCAGAACTGGCTAGAATGAAACTCAATATTGGAAACTTGCAAACATGCTGAGGGGGGCTGTCAAAACAGTTATAGACCCAACAGTGCTCCTGCAGAGGTGTAAAATGGCATGAGTCTTATGGAGGGCTGTTGAAAATAAGTACTGGATATTATGGCATATATCACCCTGCCCGATGTCAAGAGTGATCTGAACAAGCTGGTTCTAGAATGGGATTTGAGAGCTGAATCACCTGCTGGCCGTGAGCCGGGATGGGCGACCGTGGAAGGCCATGCCCCAGAGGGTGCAGTGTCTCCAGCAGTTCAGCCGCTCAGAGGAAACTGGGGCCAACGCTGCTGAGCACTCAGTGAATTAGAAAAGACAATAGACATCTAGGGACACTCAATCACCAGCTGAGGCCAAAGTGTAGTATCAGGGCCCCTTCTTAGCAGTCCCGAAAGGAGATCCTTGCCTTGTGCTGCCAGAAGGCAGAAAAAGCTGACCGTTGGACCTGGAATTTAATATATAGAGATCAAAAATTGAATTTCCATTTCCAATAAATTAGCTCTTCCAATGTTAGGACTGAAGTGGGGGAAAGGCGGGCCCTACTGCGATAGGGATATTCTGAGATGATTCACTGAAAAATCTTAAAACCCCAAATCCATCCGAGCTTACAGTGGCCGCTCCTCCTTGAAGACAATGCAGGAGTCTCCGCCTGCAAAACAAGATAAGCTCCTTGGCGTTGCAGCCCACATTTACCCTCTGGGCAGCAAGAGGGTCAAGTTGTGACTGAACCTGGCTGGGCAAGTGCTGGGTCTGTTCCGAGGAGAGAGAGAGAGACCATATGCACAAGGGGCTGCAGGTCCCTGTCAGCATGTCCGCAGGTGTCAGTAAGCTGTAAGTGGAACTAGAGCCTGAGGGGGCTGCCGCGAGGAGAGTACATTTGAATAAGGGAGAGATTACTGCTATGAAAGCAAATCTCCTGTGACTCAAGAGTCACCAATTAGGTGCGCACCAGGCAGATGGTGTAACATTCTACTCGGATGGCTCTCAGAAACAGGGGAAAATAATGCCTCAATAAGTAAAATAGAAAAGCCAGAACTGCTGTTATGTACTATGGAAGAAGAAATCAAAAGATGGCGTGAAACGGGCAGGAAATGCCCATATAAAGTAGAGGCTGGGAGACTTACCGTGGTGGGATGGGAGGCCAGGAGGACACGGAGCACCCAGGACCAGGAGAGGTGTGTCAGAGCAGCAGCCAGGAGCTCTGTGGTGACTGCGCTGCAGGGCGAACTGGCCCTGAGAATAAAAAAACTGTACTCCTGTCCCCGATTTCCAGAACTAAAGTAGTTTTCAGATCTTCTACCTTTTGACTTTAAGGAGAAGACAAGTACCCAGGAGGAGGGACGCTGCCTGCCACGACAAGTATGTTATGTGATGGTGGCTTCGGCCTTTCCCTGGAGGGTCCAATGGCCATTGACTTAAGAAGCCATAAAGTTAGGACAAAGGAGCATCCTGACACTTCAAGGATGGAGGGCTACAGAGTTCAAGATGACACCCACAGCTGGAGAACTGAAGCATCATCACACCTCGCTTGTGAGAGCAGGGACACAAGCGGGCCAGGTAATGGGCATGAGAATGGAGAGAAGTCACAAGGATGCAAGCTGCTCAGCGACACTTAGAGGTGACTTTATTAAAGATAAACAAAACTGACAGATCTTTACTTAAACTAACCAAAGAAGAGAAAAAATAAATGAAAGAAAATATTACAACTGAGACTACAGAAGTACAAAGAATCATACAAGATGACTATGCATAATTATATACCAACTAATTGGATAACCTAAAAGAAGTAGACAAATTTCTAGAAATATATAACTTGTCAAGATTGAATCATGAAGAAGTAGAAAATCGGAATACACCAATAAAACCTAAGAAGATTGAAACAATAATCAAAAACCACCCGGGATCACAAATTCAAGCCCAGCCCGTACAACTGTCTCAAAATAAAAAAAGAGCTGGGAATGTAAGTCAGTATGAAGGCCACACCAAATACACATGCACGCACATACACACACACACACGCGCGCGCACACCCTCCCAAAATGAAAAGCCCAGGACCAGATGGCTTCACTGATGAACGCCAACAAACATTTAAAGAAATAATCCTTCTCAAGCTCCTCCAAAAACTTGAAGAGGAAAAAATACTTTCCCATAGTAATTGTGTGAGGTCAGGATTATCCTGATAACAAAGCCAGTTAAGGACACTGCAAGAAAAGAAAATTACAAGTCAATATCCTCGATGAACACGGATGAAAAAATTCTCAACGCTAGCAAATTGAATGCAACTTCAACAGCACACTAAATAATCATGTGCCGTGATCAAGAAGAATTATCTATGGGATATAATGGCTCAATGTCCTCAAATCAATAAATTTGAGACACTACAGTAACAGAATGAACCATGAAAACCCACGTGCTCATTTAAACAGATGCATAAAAAGCATTAGATAATATTCAGCATCCTTTTATGATAAGTATTCTCAAACTGGGTAGAGAGGGAATGTACCTCAACACAACAAAGGCTACCTACGGCCAGCCCACAGCTAATTCATACGTATTGGTGAAGGATCAATAATAATAAAAGAATGCCCACTCTCACCACTTCTGTTCATATACTAGCAAAAGTCCTAGCCAGAGCAATTAAGCAAGAAAAAGAAGTAGAATTGCCTTTTATATGCAAATGACATAATCTTTTATGTAGAAAACCGTAACAGTATACACAGACATATACCGTCAGAACTAATAAATTAGTTCATTAAGATTGCATAATATAAAATCAATGAGCAAAAATCAATCGTATTTCTATACATTAACAAAAAACTTAGTAAGGATAGTTCCGTTCACCATCCTACCCACGATCCACTTGGAATTCATGTCATCTTTCCCTGCAGGTCTGGGCTCTGCATCTTTGGAGACATCAGAGACCTTGCAAGAATGCAAGACATCACCCTCCTGGCAGGGGTAACTGATCAGGATGTGGGCTGTTGTCATAAACCAGGGACATAAAAGACTGTTTGCCTCCAAGGAAGGCTTCTGAGGCCTCTCTTGAGACTCCCCTAACCATCTGTAGTGGAAATGGTTAAGAGTCCTGGCCAGGGGCCAGATCCTTCAAGATGCGGGTCTGGGTCACCCACCAGGAAACCACCTGGAGCAGAGCTGTTAGCCAGCTGGGAGTCAAAGTCTCCATCGGGTTATAGATAAGGCTTTTGATGAGTTGTATGCCTGAGAACAGTGCATCAGTGAGGGCTGTAATCTGTCTCATTAAACTCTCTCTTGATATACTTCCCTGCAGAAAGAGGCAGACCAGAATTCTAGAGGAACTCTTCCTATAAGAAGCAAGTATAACTTCTCTTATATGAGAAACCCAAAGTATAAATAATTTTTTAAAAAGCTAGACCCTAGGAAATGGGGAGAAAGACCTTTTGCAAATGGTAAGAGGATTTGGAGAACAATGGGAATGGTAATAAAAAGAATTAAGGTACGTCAAGTACATGTACCTACTCCCAAAGACAAATGTAAGCATTATGTGCTGCAAACATCTGCTGAGAAAAAAAAGAAAAGAGAAGGAAAAACAGAGTAGGTCCAAGAAGTACAAGGGGGTGACTGGAGCGGATGCTGTGACACACCTCAGCTGCTTCTCTTCAGTTCTGAGAATTTATTCCTCCACCACCAGGAGGATTAGCAGCTGACAGCTAACAGCTGAGCCCTTCTCCAGACTTGCCCTTGGCTGACAGGGTGACTCCCTTGAAGTCACTCCCTTCCCCGAGCCAATGAGCGTTCCATGAAAGACCACTTGGCTCGACCCCTTTTCTTGAGTATGGGGCAACTTCAAAGAGACCTCCAAGCCCCAGAACTCAACAGGATCAGCAGGGGCCATTGTTACAATTCATCATGGTTCTTCTTCCTTTGCCCAATCCTTTCTGTCACCGTTATGCCTTAGATCTAGATGCCCCTTCAAAATTTCATGCACTTATAGGTGGGACTTTGGGGAGGTGGCTGGATCACAGGTGTGTGATACTAGATCATTAGTGTGTAATGCTGGATTAGTCCGTTGATTGGTTTAGCATAGTTCTGGGTATGGCGATACACTTAGCAAAGAGGGGAGACCCACCCTGGATGTGGGTGGCACCCACCAATAGGTTTGTAGCTTGGATGGAATAAAAGGGGAAAGCAGAAGGAAGGCTGCTGCTTCCTGCCTGCCCTACCATGAGCTCTTTTTCCTCTGCCACGCTACTCTGCTTTGGAGCCAGCTGACTCAGACTGAAGCCTCTACAAACCATGAGCCGCAATAAACCCTTCCTCCTTTAAATTGCAAGTGTCGGGCACTTTGTCCCAGCAACAAGAAAGTTAATTAAGACACCCGCCCTGACCAGGTATTGGGTGATCTCCCTAGTAAATTCCTACACACAAATCTCTGTCTCAGAGATAGATACCTAAAACACAATATAAATGATCTGTAACATAATATACATAAAAACCTTTAAAAACATGCACACACATTGACCCAGGAGTCTCACATCTAAAATAGTCCAAGGAACTAATGAGAGGAAATCAGTTTTGAATTTGCTATTGTGACATCATAATTTTTTAAAACCATAAAGAATCTAAATGTTTGACCAGAGATGAATAATTAAAATCACGCTATAGAGCTATTTGCAGCCATTGCAATTCATTTTTTCAAAGAATATGTGACATAAGACATTTTTCACAATACAATTAGAAGTGAAAACAACAGGATACAGGACTGTATCATTATAAAGGGGTCAAAAACACATTACTTAAAGAACTGTCATGTGAAACAGAAATTTGATGACCCCAATGGTAATTGGTGAGGTAAATACAAGAAGACAAGTTAAATTTCACATAATCAAATAAAATCCTACCTTATAATCAGACCTATTTTTGGATAAAATAAAGAAGTGAATCCCCCAGTACTGGACATTTCGAGTAGAGCTCAAATGACATTGGACAAGCTTGGCATAGAGTGGAATTAAGTATTAATTTAAAAATTATAAGATACTGTCTTGCCCTCTGTAATTCCATTCCACAGTGGATAAGTGTTCGCTACATGTGGTTTTGCTTTGCTTCCCCTTGGTTAGCTTTGCTTTGGTTTTGTTTTGTTTTGTTTTGTTTGCAATTTAACTCTTAAAGGCATCTGAGTTCTTTGGCTTTCTTTGATGACTCAGTGCAAAGGAATTTGCTTGATCATCTCCACCTCAAAACACTACAACCTTCAGACCTGTCTCACAAGCCTTAGAGAAAAATAATTCAAATGAAAGAAATTCTCATAAGACAATAGCACCAAGTATCTCTAGGCAGTGAGAGTATTCAGGACCCACCTTCGCGTTAATGGAGGGGGTGTGCTTTTTCAAAATAAGATTCTACTCAGATAAACTAGTTGTGATGTTAAATTGTGTTTCATGTTTAAATAATCCCATGTGCATATTCTCTCACTTTCAGCAGAGCCCAACCACACCAAAGCAGTTCAAAGAATCCAACCCCTTTCCACTGCCAAGCCCCTGACATTTTCTAGGCCTGAATAAAAATCAAACTCATTTCCCCAGTTCCTTACCCCAGCCCAAACTAGTTCAGACACCTGGAATGGATAACGTGAAGGTCATAAGGAATGAAGTTTAAGGAGGACATACCACCTCTGGCCCCTGCTCCACACTCATGTGACTGCTTGGCCTACGCTCCTAAGGTGGAAAGCTGCATTTACACAGCATGGAGAAATGAGCCTGCCTGTTTGTCTTCTTTGTATCTCTCCCTTCGGTGAGGACTTCAGGCCCTTTCTGTCCCTGCCTTTCCCCTCCCAACCAAGGATGTCCTGGCTGGGCCTGGATGAGGAATTCCTCAAAACAAAGGAACATGATTTCGGGCTCTCACTAAGCCATCACGGTGAGCCGAGAGCTTCACCTTCCCTTTGTATCTCTTCTCATCTACAACATGAGTAGAGTGCAAAAATGTGCAGGGGAGCAGCCACGAGGACTAAAAAAGACAAAGGAATCCTAAAGTAACTGCATGGTAAAAGAAGAAAAGTGCTAGTGAGAAATAAAGATAATATAATTCAGCTCCTCTCCATACTATCTTTTGAACTGGGGAGTCTGATGGAGAACCACTGATTGAAGCAAAGCCCATGTGTACCAGTCAGGGTTCCCTCGGGGAACAGAATCAATAGAAAATATATGTGTAATTATGCAAGGGGATTTATGAGGTAGGCTTACTAGATCAGTTGAGAACCAGAGGATCCAGTAGTTGCACAGCCCAAGAAGATAGAAGTGCAGAATGAGGAGGATCAATAAGATAGCACCAGTCCAAGGTCAAAGACTGGAAGCTCACAGGGTAGAGGGTGGGTCACCTGGTGCGAGTCTGTTTTGGAAGACTAAAGAAACTGCAGACTGATGTCCAAAAGCAACTTCCTTCTTTCCCTTCTTATTCTGTCCAGGCTATAAGCCTATTGGTTTGTGCCACCTACATCTGGGGAGGGTCTTCCCCCTCAGTTTGCTGGCCCACCTGTCAATCATCCACAGACACTTAGAACCATCCTTTACTAATCTGCTAGGTGGCTTGTAATCCATTCAAGCTGACATCATGATGAATGATCACACAATGTGAAACCAGAATACTGGTGTTTACTCAACAAATATTTTAAAGCACTTACTATGAAACAAGCACTGTCCTAGCTGCTAGAAAGAGATCTTTCTAAACACTGCTCTCATGGAAATTGTATTCCGGTGGCTCAATAGACAGATCAGAAGATTGCCCAAGCACCTGGCAGACTGACCAACAACGCCAGACACAGCAGTGTGTGGGCTTATCCAGCCCTTACCTGTTTCCAGTAGACCTGAGAAAAGGAAACGCCTACCAGAAACACCCTGCCAAAGACCACCTGGAGAAATGCAAGAACGTGTGCACAGGTGCACCTCTTTACCACACTCCCCAACCACAGAATAGGACACTACTGAATAGGAGAAAGCAGATGTTAATGATTCCAAAGAAGTGCTAGTATCTTGGGCTGAGCCGCAGCTCACTGGATGCTACGACAGGTAAAATTGTAAAGCAGGTGAGTTTGGTTGGAAGTTATCCCAACTTTAACTCCATTATCGATCTCTCAGATACCTGATGTATTTAAATTGCCTTAAATCTACCCCAAGCTTTCCGATAAGCCTAGATATGGCACTAGACTATGTCTGATCAAAACCACAGTGGGACTTAACCTCCATGTCCCTGGCAGAGCTTCCACAAGACAGAGGCAGACTAACGGACGAAGCATGGACATGGAACCTGAGAGGGCTGGTTTTTCCATCCCAGTTCTACCACTTACTATTCGTAACCACAGGCAAATCACTAAACTTTGTTTAAGCCTCGATGTTCTTGGCCACAAAATACCTGCCTGGTTATATTTTTGGAAAGATTAGACACAAACAAGCTCTTCGTGTCTTATCCTATCCTTCCTCATCCTGTAAGGGGAACCTAGAAAGCTCTGCAAAAATTAAACAGGCATTAGGCGAAAGCCCAGCAGGAGTAGGGAGCACCTCCTGCAGTCCGCTCTTGTGGAGGCCTTGGCTGGAGGAGTGAGAAGACTCCTGGCACAACGTGCAGACATCTAGGGGGGTCACCCGAGTATGACCCAAGGTTCAGTGCAAAACGCATGGGGGGAAGCCGTCAGTATTATAACCCCCTAGGAAAGAGTGTGGAAATCCCGGTATACTTATAATTACTTCAAAAAACTCTGGGTTCTAAAGACTTTGTTCTGGAAATAATGAAGAGAAGAAAAGCATGCCTTAGTCTCGTTCACAGAGGTGACATCTCTGGGATTTGTAGCCTATTATTTGGTGATACCTCGAAGCTGGCCTCCACCACCACTTCCTATAGAGGACAGAAGTGACACACGTCACTCAATGCCCTGACCTGAGTCCAGTAGGACTCCCATTACTCACTCAGCATCCCGTGTTAGGTACTACAGCTTCCCTGCACAGCCAGCCAGCATCTGCTCCTCTGCCACTGCATCCCGCATCCTGCTCCCTGTCCAGACAGCCATCCTTTTGCGTTTGCTCTTCAGCCTTCCTGCAAACCTGTTCTGTCCAGAGGTGGTCTGTGAGGTGCTGTCCTGCCAGAAAATATACTTCCCGGCAATTGTAAACCCAGCTACAGTAAAGAATTAAAGAAACCAAGTTTAAAATAAGAGAAGACAATTTATTTAGAGGACAATTTATTTGAAAGCTGTAAAAAGGGGGAAAGGGAGATGATAGATCGATACTCAACGAATAGGGAGCATTCAAAAGTGAAATACTCCTGGGCCCTTCCTTCTAGCCCCTTTTTATTGAGGTTTTTCCCTTGGGTCGGCCCTTGGAATCTGATTGGCTCTTGGGCTTGTCTGTCACCTCTGCCTCGATTTCCCTCAGCCCTGTGACCTTTGTCTTTTGGCAGAGGGCAAACTTATGGGCGGGTGCCTTAGGGCCAGGTAATGCAGATGTAAGAGTCAAAAGGGAGAGTTTGTTTTCTTTATGTTAATCAGATTACCTGGGGCCTTCCCAGAACTAGTCTCTTTGCCTTTGTCTCTCTGACTGTTGGAATCTGGCTGCCTTTATGTTTCTATTTGATTCTAGCTGTCTGGCTTTCTGAGTCTGGCTATAGAGATCAAAATTGTCTTAATTTTTAATACCCTCTAACAAAGCCTTTACCTGATCTTTTCCCTACCTACAGGGACCCCTGGCCCTGCCAACCCAAGCTCTCGCTCACTCGGACCTGTTGTCAGAGGGGAAGGGGAATTCAGAAAGTATATTTCCAGGTTCTTTATTTGCCCAGACAATGAATTGCAGGAGCCAATTTCAGAGCATTAGGGTGATACAGGGGAAAAAATATAACTCCCAACCTGCTAGATGTCAGTTACACTGAGTTCGTGTTCCCCAAAGTCGAAGAATGAATTCTAAGGAACAAAGGAGGTTAAGAGTAGGAAATTTATTGAGAGAGAGGAAGAGAGCTCCTGAGAGACAGGAGGGGACCCGAGTGGGTTGCCAATGAGCTCACTTTTCAGGGGAAGTTTTATAGAGCAAAATCATAAGGCAGATACAATATGCGTCAAAATGATATTGCAAGTGTAGTTGCTTAGGCAACATTGATCCAATGGAGAAGAAGGTCACACAGCAAATGAACATGGAAAGAATAAAGACATTCCAGGATGGGGTGGATCTGGAGATCTTGGTCACCCACCTGGGTGGGTGACCTAGACTTTATCAGACCAGATGAGTGTGATCTTCAGTTCATTGTTTATTCCTCAGCCTTATCTTGAGTCCTGACCCTCAATGGATGTGCCTCCAGCCAAAGTTGTAGACTCCATTGAGGCCCCAGCCCTGTCTGACTGCCTCTAATATTCCTACCTTACTTCATTGTCTATAATAAGGGCATTAAGAAAGTTTATTTAAGTAACAAAAGGGAGACTGATTTGGCCAAGTGGATAAAATAACTAGCTGATGCTGTGGTTAAGAATCTGAAAAGGCCTGAGAGACCAGGGAGCAGGGGGCTAAGGGGTTTAAGGGGGCAAGAGGGCAAGCACGCAAGGCAAAAAGGGAGAGAAGGGGCGAACTCATGGTGCCATTCACATTTATCTGGATTCTGTTTCTCATGAGAGTTTCTCGATCCTGTGAGAAGAGGAGCGATTGGAATTTCGCTCCCCAGGCTGATATCAGGTCAAGGCCACTCCCCAAAGTCATGTTCATCTTCCCAGCCAGGTCAGGCCACACCCTCTACAGCAGACCCTCTGCAGGCAGGGCCAGCAAATGGAAGCCAGAGCCCAGGACTGGGCCCGAGGGCCCACTGGGCCAACCAGGGCGGCAGTCCGAACTGGCCAGAAGTCTGGACCTCTCTTCACACTGTGGCTCTCAACTGAGATGCTTTAGAACCCATACAGGCGCTTTTAGAAACATACAGATGTCTGTGCCTCATCCCAAACCTACTAAATCAGAATGGGGCACAGGGGGAGACTCTACTCCGGAGTCTGAAGTCCCACCGTATCTAATATCCACTGCTTACAGATAAGGACTTTTCTACAAAGGAAATTGGACACTCTTATTTATTAATAAGACTACAAATGGTGTTATTTCAAAGACTATTGATGAAAAATGGCACAAAAAGCAGGAGCTGGACAACCTGAATATTTGCAAATCAAAGAGGCCAGGAAATAAGTACCTTGGAACAGTCAAAGACGTGTGTAAGGTATCAGTAAAAGATTTCATCATTTCTCATTACTTACTGGCAAACAAGGATGAAGGGAAATGGAAACCAAAAATGTCTGGACATTTGTCTCCAAACTAATTAGCAATTCTGTGTCTGTAATTAGCAAAACAAAGGTAATTCAGGTAAAATTATGATTTGGAAATATATCAAGGACAATGGAATCTCTCAAGCAACTAGCAAAAAAGGCTTCCTTAAGGACCAAGAGTGCAAAATAACACGATAGGGGTTGGGGCTTCTGCTCAGTGGTAGAGTGCTTGCCTAGCAAGCTCAAGGCCCTGAGTTCAATCCCAGCACACACACCCTCCTCCCAAAAAACCAAACACCTTGCTTTAGCAAAGGGTCACCATACAAAAAAAGAAATATAACATATATGGCATTTTTGACTTGGGGTTCAGCATGCTGTACAGCAGCTCAGGGAATTTTAATTGTTAGCATGGTTCAAATTGGCAGGAGAGCAAGTCACATGGGTAGAACACTAACAAGAGACTGTGGAAGAAAAGGTGAGGTTCTCTGGCAACTCTCCAGCAAGAAGAGGCCCTTAGCACTTTCTAATTAGCAATGTGGAAGAGAGAACAAAAGACTCCTGAAAGAAATCTAAGAAGACTTGCAAAGGTGGATGTTCACTCACCCCAGAAAGAAGAGAGGAATGACATGGACGAGCCCCTGGGATTTAACCTCCAGGCAGAAAGACCAGAAAGCTGAAACTATTGATTAAAAGGCAGACCAGTGGAAAAGAGGGAATTCACTGGAATTCTTTATTACTACTAAAGCAAAAGGGTCTAAGCAACCACAAAATTGTCTAAAATATCAAGAATGGGGAGCCTCTAGAGAAGCAGTCAGACTGCACAGGAGCCAGCAGGTCCGAGGGCGCCCTGTCCCACCTCCCTTTCCAACTAGTAGTGAGGTAGGAATAGGGAGTGGCAAAGGCTGGCTGGTGAGGGAACGTGACCTGGGGGAGTGGCCTGGATCTGACCTCAACCTGAGGCGCGATTTTCAAGCACCAGCCCTCATGTGGATTAGGGGGAGTTCTCATGAGTTTCCAGGAGAACTCCATTTGATAAATAGTAGCAACACCTGAAGCAAGCAGGCCTTCTTCTCTACCCTGCCACCTGGAAGGAGCTCTCCTGTCTCCCTCCCATGGAAGATGATGGCTGCGTCCCCAGCACCACTGCTTCCATGCCTGTCTCATGGTAACCCCTACAGTGCCTTATAGGCCCGGTACCCATTTTGCTGTATCTATTGTTATGCTCAACGTTCCTGTTCTTCTTTTCTCTATACTTTAAATAAAACTTTAGAACTACTTTTTGTCCCCCCTCATTCAGTTCTTTGCTTGAGGAGGGGAAGAACCCAGGAATACTGGAACCCATCTGATAATGGGAACTCACGTCCCTTGTTCGCCTCTCCGGACTGTTCCTGGCTTCTCCTGGGGTAGGCAGTCTGATGCCCCTCTGAGGTTCATCTGGCAACTGTTTACCCCAGGTGAGCTGAAGGGTGAGTAACGAGCAAAGGCTGCCCTGGAGCTGAGGCACTGCCACAAATGGGCCTCTTTGGGCAAACAAGAAGGAGGGGTAGTGGAATGGGGAGGAAGGAGAAATTATCATGAAATGAGATTCTAAAAGATTCAATCTGGACATTTCCAGTAAAAACAGCTCCTTGCTGACTCTAAATAAAGGCTTTTATGATTTAGACCTCCTGGGCACACTGAGAAACTGTTAGGATGTTGAAAAATAGAATCCGAACTCAGAATGGCTGAACCCAAACAAAACAAATAAACAAAAAATACAACAAAAAAACTATCAACAATTTCAAATGAGCCTGCAGGCCTATCACATCTCACTGTCATCAAACTCTGTCTGTGAGAGCGGCTGTGACCATTGCCAAGAGACGACGTGAGCATGACCCAAACCCGGCTTTCACCGCCAAGGAGAGGGCATTGGATGGGGGTCCTGCCTACCGGTGAGTGTGCGCGACCTGAGAAATGGAAGCCTCCACCGTGAGAAATGGCAAAGGCTTAAATGACAATATAAATGATTTTACTATAGCTATTTTACCAGGGCTTTTGGATGCCATCCTTGGATTTCTTGAGATTTTGCAATTCTAGAGCATAGAATGAAAGAACCTGCAGAATAAAAAGCCAAACAGTGTGCGTGATCCAGTGGCCTGGCCACTATGGTCCCCACCCCACCTCACCACAAGACAGGGAAAAGCATTGTGCTAAGGCGCACAATGATGAGAGGCAGCCCATGAGGTAGAAAGAGAAGCAGACTTGGTATCCAGCCTCCGGAGCCCTAAATGCTGGGACGCAGCTCGGCACCAAGTGCTTACCTAGCAGACGCAAAGCCCCAGGTTCAGTCCTTAGTACTGAAGAGAAGGGGGGAAGAGGCCGATTCTAGAACATGAGAGTCTACTCTCTAGACTGAGATTCCAGGCTAGGGCCAGGAATCTGCTTTGTCAGTCAGTTCTCCGGGTGGTTTTGATCCAGGCGGCCATGGTTCACACGTCAAGGAACTGCTCTAGCCCCCACTTGCTGGTAGCCGTACCTGGAACTTAAAAGATCAGCAGAGTGCTGGTCATGTGCCTGCCCTGTCCCACCCCAGGGAAACTCTGGTTTCTGAAAATTAATGGATGCCACTAGCCCCAACACCTAAATCCAAATAGGTTTGTTCTGGAAGAGATGACTGTAAACCTCATCATCAACAAACAAGGCCCAGGTCAGCCTGCAAAGGAGTTGGTGGTAAGACCAGGTGGTAGGAAAGCAGGCTGGGGATGGGGCTTGCTAAATGAGCTACAGCGCCCGCTGCACTGAAGTTCCTGCCACATGAAGGAAGAACCTCTGCACAGGCCCATGTGTCCCTCACAGGGAAAATTCCTGGAAAACAGATTTTTGCTGTTTAGTTTTTAGAAAGAGGACAGAATCGATCCCTCTATTATTATAAAAATGGGTAAATTGAAAGCTTGGTATATTGCAAATCATAAAATTTTATGTTATTACTAACTTGATTTTAATGTTCTATTTTTAAAAGGAACAACAACAAAGGAAGGCTGCTCATCTGCACTCTAATGGGGGAGAAGGGAATTCATAGTTGAGAGACATTCAGTCCAAACGCCAACAGATGCGGGGCGCGGGCGGGGTGGGTGTCCTTGGAGCCTCAAATCTAAGACACACAAAATTCTGAATTCAGAGCCAAGCATAGTGGTGCATGCCTATAATCTAGTACTCTGGGAGGCTGAGGCCGAAAGATTGCAAGTTTGAACCCAACCTGGGCAACTTAGTGATTTATTCAGCCCGTCTCAAAATTCAAAAAAAAAATTTTTTTTAATAATGGTCTGGGGACATGGTTCAGTGTGAAGGCCTAGAGTTCAATCCCCAGTACTAAAAACAAACAAACAAAAACCTCCAAGTGCAGGGAACAGCCCTTCCCAGTCTACGTCCCGCACCTGTGCTCAACTGTCTGGAGCAATTGACACCCTCCCTTCTTCCAAACCAAGACCCTCTTAATCTGTCCTGCTGGGGTTTGTCGAGTACCTACTGTATGCTCTGGAAGTGTAGAGAAACGATCCCATCTGCTTAGTGGTGTGTTTACGTGTCATTCCAGTGTCAAAAAGATATCCTACAAGTCCCCCACAGAATTTTAAAGAACAGTAAGAGACCGGAAACTCAAGATCTGGAAGCACGAACTACTTACAAGTGGTTACATCATGAAAGTTCCTTTTTACATTTTTTGTTTAGAAGTCAGAACACATTTTATTCCAAAAAGACAGTGTTAGAAATGATCGCCAGTTCTTCAGGCCAAACCTCATGAATTCACAGTGGAGTTGAAATCATAGATGTGTGTGACCAAAACAGGAAAACACATTCCGTTGCATTGTTATAATTAATTCCAAATAACTTAAACAAAAATATTTATAGTCAAGAAATGATGTTTAATTATAGTTTCATGATAAAGAAGAAATTTTTGTAGAAAGAATAAGGAAATCTGAACTTAGAAGGATTTTAGATTCTTATCTCATATTCTGTAAAAAATTATTTTTTCTTTACACAAGAAATAGTACATGTTTGTTGTGGAAATTTTGAAAAATACATTACATTTAAAAAGTAAAAAATATGAGTGTGCTAACTATTGTTAGCATTCTAGTGTATTTCTGTCCAGGCTTGTTATTCTCAATGCATTTGTATGTATTTTAAATTGGAAAATACATTTTGGTGATTTTTTTAATTACAAAATTGTCCGTTTTATCACAATTTCATCAATATGTATTTTAGTTTTCTTCTTAATCCTTGAAAAATTGAGCAACCAAAACGTCTATCTCATTTTAATTTGCATTTTTTTGATCATTGTTAAAGTTGGTGTTTGCTTTCTTCCTTTTGAATGACCACTTGAATATTTTTATATGTAAAATGATCTCTTTCCTATTTCCTATTGGAGTACTTATAATTTTTTCAATTTAAAAAAATTATGAATGTATAATATCTCCTTGGTCATATGTGTACGTGCATGTGTATTACAAATATTTTCATGGCTTGTCATGTAATTTTAATTTGGTTCATGGTGTTACATGACACACTGAATTTTTTTAAGTTGCTTGTGGTCCAATCTTGCTTTCCTTTTGATCTTCTCCCTATGTTTTTAAGTACAGAAACTTCTACAGGTGATCCAGTATCCATGTTCATTGTCTTTAAGTAGCATATGATTTTTTATTTTTTGAAAAGATAGTGAATTTACATGACTAAAATGCCAAATATATGTATACTTTTTCACAGAGAGGTCTTGCCTTCACCCCTACCTTCTCACCTCTATTTCTCCCATCTCCTTTAAGTAACCATCTTTATTAATGTCTTATTTATCATTCCGGTGTTTCTTTTTACAAACCTTAATCCAATAACTTATTTTATCCTTGTGGAATTTATACAAGACACTGCATTTTGAAAAAGGATTTTTTCGTTAAATTTTCTAATTGATTATGGTTGATAGCAAAAAACTGTGGATTTCTGAACATTTATCTTGAATACATTTCTCTCAAAAAAATCTAAGAGTTTTTCACTTGACTGTCTTGGGTTCCTAGAAAATCATATCGTCTTTATGATTTATGCTGACAATTTTTATCCTCTACTTCTAAATAGTATATTGATACTCCAGTTCTCATTTTATTACACCTAATTATTTTTACAAAGTTCTTTGTGGTGAGTTTATAATTAGCACTACTTATGCTGTTTAATCCTTGTAGGTATCTTTTCTGAGTGGCTATTGGTCTCCCTTATACCAAGAGACATTCATAACCTGGTCATTGTTAAATCTAAGCTGTTGTCATCTAGAGTGGTTTGAATGGGCTAAGTTGTGTTGCTTTTAGAGGACCTTAAGGCTTAGAACAAGGAGAGTTTATTTCTCACATGGGTTATAAGGGTATCATGTGTCATGGGAGGCTCCTATAGCCTTTTGCCTAAGAGGACACACATCATTTCCAATCACATTTTATTAGCCAAATCAAGTCGCATAGACTCCAAAAGGCCATAGAAACTTAACACAACTTTGTGGTAGGTGTGGACAGCACTAACAATCTCCCTTGTCAATCTAAAGCACACGTGTGCATACACTCCCCACAAATACATATGGGTAGATTCCCTCACTGTTGGTGATAGGTTTTTAATATCTCAGATTTTTGGAAGGAACAGGAGTGATCTAAACTAATTGTATGGATTATGTTATTTTTTAAATAGATTGTTTAATCCAATAATGCTTACCTCATAACAATTAGAATCAATTCAAAGATTGATTTTTAATTTACGAACATCCTCCCTTCCCCTAAATTAATTAAATTTTACTATGATTTGCTTGTGCTTTATTTCCAGATTTAGATTAATAATTATGTAGCATAGATAATAATTTAATTATTATAAATGCAGATAATCCATAAGGTACCGTGATGTCACAGTTGCTATAGTGCAGTCGTGCCTCCTGCAGCCTATGAATAAGCAACAGGTTGTCCCAGCCGGGGGCTCAGTCTGTAGGCTTTCTAAAGATATCAAAATAAAGAAAGCAATATATAACATTGAGTTTCGCTGTGCATGGCTTGTCTATTAATAAAAGCCCAATGCAGACTCCCCTTGGTATCAAAGACGGTAGTGGCAGGAATAATACCAACATTAGTTGAGAACATACAGTAGTCCAGGCACTTTGCTAAATACTAGATTCCATTTTCTCACTTAAACCTCACATCTATCTCAATTTCACCAGAAGTAAACTGGTAAACTACTTTACCCTAAGTCATAGAGCAGGAGGCAGAATGGAGTAGGTAATGCTATATTAAATAAATTTAATCAGATTTCTTTACTGTGGACTTTTCTAGATCTTTAATGTGATACTAATAGGTTCTAAATCTCAAGAGAGGAGAGAGGGTCTTTAACTGTTTCCCAAACTTAATTAATCATAGAAGGCTATTTTTAATAATGTTTTACGACACATCTTTTGGAACTCTTTAAAAGAAATAAAAAGATACATGAGCACTTAATTGAGAAGATAGCTTCATCTGAAAGTTGAGATGAAGACCAACAGTGGGGCCACAGAAAGCCACACCTCACACCTGTCATGGTACCCACTTCCTGAAGACAAGGACCTGTCATGCTGAGGGCTGCTCAGCACCTGGGGACAGCTGCAGGGAATCGATCCAAGCCAGTGTGGCCATCCACAAGATGAGTAAAATGTCGCTCCTTTGCCATAATCTCACTACCACACAGTGAAACTAAGTCTTAAGCCTATTTTTGTCCACATACAGACAGTTACTTGACAATCACCTATTAACAGTTCCTACACGTTGTGTAAGTTCAGAGACGTCTCAGGTTTCTGTCCTGTTAGGGTCTCTTATTGCCACTTCTACTGAACATCCCCTCAAAGCAGACGTGGCGCATGCCAGAGGCAGGATTCCAGGAGCCTCATAAACTCATAACAGGCTGGACACAGGAACAGTGAAGGATCAGGTACCAGATGTTATCTCTCAAGGAAAGGCTGCAGACTGCTGGTTTCTTCTGACCTCCTTAGAGACAGGAAATGGCTCTAAGATTTTAGCCAATGAATATATTTGCATCAGTTTTCCATAACTACCATAACAAAATGCCACAGATTGGGTAACATAATCAACAAAACCATTTTCTCACAGTTCTGAAGGCTGGAAGTCCAAGATGAAGACGTTGGCATGTTTGTTTCCTCTTGAGATCTGCGACCTGTGGTCTCTCCTCTGTGCTCCACACTCCTGGAGTCTCTCTGTGTGACCAAATGTCTTCCTCTCATACAGACTCCAGTTAGATTGCCTGAGGACCCATCCTCAGGGCCTCATTCTAACCTAAACACCTCTTTAAAGGCCCCTCCAAACACAGTCATATTCTGAGGTTCAAGGGTTAGAGCTTCAACATATAAATGGGAGGAGGGACACAATTCAGCCCATAGCAATATCTTAAATATTGATTGCATCAAAATGGTATCCATATCATGTTCATCCTGCTAATTAATAATATCTTTGTGATATCAGTATGCTAATTAGCAAAGTCTCACCCACTTCTTTACATCACTAGCTTCATTCACAATGAGTCGGGTGCAAGGACATCTGATTGACAGAGCTTCGTAGCAAGGAAGGCTGGTGAAGTAGGTCTGGGACTTCTCTACTAGGAGGTGGGAACTCATACAGTCGGGCTCTTTTTTGCAGTATCTGTATTCCTTCATATATTTCAGAACAAACAATGTGATATTTAACTCTAGAGGTAGACAATTACCTTAATAGTGAATGTACATTTGAGGGTTGTTTGGGTAGATACCTTCAGGAAACTACAGTAAATGCTCCAGCTATGCTTCTACTGAGCAGTGCTCTTACTGAGGCAGTCTTGGCTGAGGTTTGGCTGTATCTCATTATTTCAATTGTTTTTCTGTTTCCTGAGTCTCTGTGAAGTAACCTCACCAATCAACCTTGTAATTGATCCCCTTTCTACTGACCAGAATTCACTTTTTTTGTAGTCAAGCCAGATGATACAGTGACCAATCTTTGGATTTTCAGAAAGCACACACAAGATATACTATAGTACAATTGTCTCCTCTTTCATACAACCAATGAATCCCAGGTTGACCAGTTGACTTGCCTACGTTTAGCCATATATATCTGTGTAGTAGAGAGAATTAGAGAACCATAACATGTTAAAACCAGAATGGACTACAGCACTCATCTAATGCAAATGAAGAACCAGAGTTCTTGAGGAAAAGCGATTGCTCAAAGTCACACCTAATTTCATTCCTACACCCAAAAGGATGTTTTTAAATAACCTCTGTAATTCAATCCATAATAACAACACTCAACCTAAGCATTGTTTTTATTTAGGTTTAATCTAAATTTATCTCTGTCAGCCTGGAAGATGAATACAATAGATGCTCCTAGTGTTATCGGATGGGTTCTGATATTCCTGGGTTCTTCCCCTCCTCAAGCAAAGAATTGAATGGGGAGGGGACAAAAAGTAGTTCTAAAGTTTTATTTAAACTTATAGAGAATAGAAGAAAAGGAAATTTGAGCATAACGTCAGAAACAATAAAATGTGACTGGGCCTAAAAGGCACGGTAGGGGTTACCACAAAAGGCATGATAGCCTTGGGGCTGGGTATGCAGGTACTGTCTTCCACGGGAGAGAGCAGGGAGAGCTCCTTCCCTAGAGGCACAATAGGGAAAAAAAAAAGGCCTGAGCTTGTGGTGCCATTCATATTTATCAGGATTCTGTTCTCGTGAGAGTTTTCTGATCCTGTGAGAAGAGGGGCGATTGGAATTTTGTGCCCCAGGCTGATGTCAGGTCAAGGCCACTCCCCAAGGTCATGTTCATCCTCCCAGCCAGTTCAGGCCACACCCTATTCCTACATCAGTAGTTGCTAAGGCTGTAATACAGGAGAGGACAATTTTGTTTCTGTTTAGACCCATCACTGGGGGTGGTAGAGAGAAGGATCAGAAGACAGAACAGCTGAGTTCTCGTTAGAGACACGCTGGAGCCAAGCTGCGCTACCTCAGCAACCTTCCCCTTGGCAGGGAACATCTGCCTCCGGAGTGAGTCACTTCACGGTTAAGTCTTGCTCTGTTCCGTTTCTGTTTCAGGTAACAACTCAAGCAGACTTTCGGTCAGCATCCTTTAAGGTAGCTTAGCAAGCCTGCCCCGGTGGGAAACAGAGAAGGCACCAAGACTCCCTCGCCTGAGGCTGGCCCCTGTTTGCCCCAGCCAGGGCTGGCCAGCTTCTCGGAGGAGCGCGCCTGGAGTCATTCATTCTTCTGTGTTTTCTATTCAGCCATAGTTGTGGTTGGAAGATCATTGTCTTATTTCTCTTTCGAATTTTGTGCATGTTTACAGCTGAAACTACTCAAAGAAAATGTGTTTTGTTCTTGGATCTTGATATAGCATGTTTTCTGAAAGAAATGCATTTTCACAGATAACTAATCTTAAAACCTATATACACTTAAACTAAGACCTGTTTTCGAAGCCTTTCTCTTTGGAATTTAAAGTGTTTTTATGAACAGTTTGACTGGAGGTGTGGCTCAAGAAAGAAAAGAATTTAACTGCTTCCTATACTCACTCATGCTTTGAGGCTTACCTGAGGTGAATATAAAGCTTGTCCTGGGTGTTTGTTCATTCATCTGTCTTCTTCTTCATTCACAAAAGGTGACTGCACAACTACTAGGTTCAAGGCACTCTGTTAAGAGAGATAGCCAAGGAAGAAGCCTGGAGAATTTAAGAGCAAGATATTAACAGGTAGATGCACTGAAGGTCCCATTACTTTGGCTTCTGAAATCTTGGACTAATTAAAGCTCAGGAAATGTGGCAACTACGTGGCTAGCAAATCTGCCAACAAAGGAGACAGCAGGCAGAACAACCCACAGCAAATGTCATCACCCAGGAAACTTAATTCTTTATGCTCTTTCAAAGCGAAAGTTAATTACTGGCTTGGGTTAATTGCTTTCCTGGCTTTGCAGTAGTATCTTAACACAGAAGACTAGAAGAGGCAAGATTAGGAGTTGAAAGGATGAGCTTTCCAAAATATACTTGGGCCAATCAAAAATACAGATGTTCTCTCTGGGGCCCTTGTGACTGGTCAGATTCTCTTAAGCAAATGCTGAAAGGGCTTAGTGGAAACAAGAATGGGGGCTGCAAATGTGAACACCTTAATTGATCTTTCTTCTGTACCCAAAGCTCCAAGCCTTTCTAAGTGGAATCTTTCAAGACTGATGTCTTCAGAAGACCCTTTGTGACTCTATCTGCCCCTAAACTCCCAACACACAGGTAGACCAGCGAATCCCCTGCTCAGCACCCCACATACCTCATTATCAGCATCCTTCACAGGCCTGGTGGACACCTGGCACACAGCACACACTTAATAAATGATTTCTGGATAATTACAATACATAGGTTATGAAATTTTCAAAACCTGAATCTGAGGGAAAACATAAAAGAAAATACTCATCATGTGCATTCAAATAATAAGAATACATAAAGGACTCACCATAAAGATAAATTTGAGTCACTTCTAGGAAAATGGATACACTTTGAATCCATAATACTAAGTGAAATAAGTCAGAAGCAGATTAAATATTACATAGGTTTTCTTATATAAAAAACCCAAAATATAAATAATTTAAAGAACATAATAAAAGACAGAAGATAAGAAACAAGAAGATGGACTTTGCAGAGATGGGGCAGGATTCTGGGGATGAGAGGAGACAAGAGGGAGAGGAAAACGAAGGAGAAGTGAAAAAAAATCAAGATGCAATATGTATATGTACCACTTTCCCATGATGAATGTACTTATTATGTATACATCACAAATCTACACTAATAAAAAATCTTTTAAAGAATATGGAAAGGAAATTTTACATGCATAAACAGAAAAAAAGTTGGCACACAGTAGAGGAAGAACAATGACCTATTCCCCCAGGGCATTTCTAATCTGCCACCTCCTCCAAATTGCTGAAAGAGCAGTACTTAGTCTACAGGTAACTCTCCTCGCTAATCGCTGAGGGTGTGGGGTCCATTTATTTTTAACGGTAGGGAGCATTTCCAAACAGGATGTTGACACACGTCTACACGGAAGGCGATGGAATCTGAGCTACTGAAGTCTTAAACTAATTAAAGCTTTCATTGTTGGAGCTCATCCTCAAACTTTGCAAAATCGTTGCACTTAAAGGATGTGAGATTACGGTCAAATAAAATTTAGACAAGTTAATCTGAGATGTTAATTGGTTTACCTAATTATTATTCTGTTACATGGTAATTAGGTATTGGTGGTAAACAATTCATGTAGATTATTATAATAATTAGCACAGTTACATTACGCTTTCATTTTCCCCTCTGGCTTACCTTATTCTCCAATATGCGTAGAAATGTCCGTGCCTCCAGTGTTCCTGTGCATTTTTTGATGCCGACCACATATGCACGTAAGTACGAAATGGAAATCTGGTGCCTTCTGTGCCAGACCGTCACTTCATGCCCTCTGCTGTGGTCCCAAAGCTCCCGCCTTTTCAGTCTCTCTCGTTCCCCTCCCCAGGAGAAGGTTCAAAGGTCGGCAGCTGAAATGCGTACCATACAGGGAGTCTCATTTTAGATGAATAATATAAAAGTGTGGATTAAAAATTAGATACAATGAATGTTTATTTAAAATGAGAAAATGCTCAACAAACTGAACCATGAGAGTAATAAACAGCATAAAATCTGGGGGAAAATAAAATATGGGCACCCTACACTTTTTTTTTTTTTTTTTTGGTGCTGGGGATCGAACTCAGGGCCTTGTGCTCACAAGGCAAACACTCTAACCACTGAGCTAAATCCCCAGCCCACCCTACACTTTTAAACCACTTCCACAGATTACCTTCTGGCTGTGCATACTTTCAAGTTATTTGTCCTGCAGTACTCACGTGCACTGGTGTCTGTCAGCACAGGCTGACACGAGTGTCACGGTACCACCTTGAGCCTCACCCCTTCAGGGTAGGACCCCCGCGGGCAATAGGAGGACTCAGGCAAGAACATCTCAGGCATACTCCACCGCATGTAAAAGTAACTGCAAGCCACACAGAGACATCATTCTACTACATCCCCTTGGTCACATCCCAAAAGCGCCTAGAGTCACTCCAACTCCAACAGGAGGAGGAGTGTCAGAGGAAAGTTAAAATGGAAAAGTCATTGGTCTTAACCAGGTGTGGTTAGCACATCTTGCTTTTGCAAATGTTACCAAACAAATGAACACATTCCTAGGGCTCCTCGCTAAATCAGACATCTAAACTACTGGATTTAACGCAGGCCGTGAGGCGCAAGGTGCAGGGCGCTATTCCTTAGGGATGAATGAACAAACTGGCACGGGAAACAAGAGGAAGAGTCATACAGATGTCCTTTGCCTTCAAGTCTTAGAGGGATGGAGGGAGTGGTTAGAGTTCTGAGGAAAGCTGGGGCTTTGAACTCCGTCGAGTGGACTCCAGGTCACTGAATGAAACACACTACGTTCTTTACGTGTGTTACTGCATGTCACCCTCACTACCACCCTCAGCAGAAAGAGATGGATAAGGGAAAGAGGAGGAAACGAAGAGGAAGAAGAGGAGGAAGAGGAAGGGGGAAAGGAGGAGAAAAAAGAAGAAAGGGAAATAAATGAAAGAGGAAGAAAAAAGAATAAAAGGTGGAGTGGGGAGCAGCCAGGAAGACAGAAGAACAAAGAAAATGTTTCCTCTGTGTGTTCTTCATCCCTGGGAAGCAGCGGTGTTTATCGTCAGTGTCAGAATAAAATCAAGGCTTTTTCAAACTATATAGTCATCCTCTTAATTTAGAAAGAGTGACAATCCTTTTGGCTCAGTTCTGGAAAATCCAACTTGTTATGATCTCACAATGAAAAAAGGAAAAAGAGAGAAAACAACCTCTCGAGAGATTGATATCACTGTAAACAAATGCCCAGTGACCCAGCCATCTGGTTGCTGTCCATGCTTTCCAGAGGCATGTGAGTCTTTCATCCAGGCTTGGATTGGATGCCAGTCTCCATGTCATAATCAATCTTCGAAATTTTTCACACAATTCCAACATTTCCCAGCAAGAGTTGAGTTTCTCTCTCTGTCTGCTTGTCTTACTCTTTAAGTGACACATAGTTCTCTTCTAAGAAAAAAAAAATGGAAATATCACTTAGTCACAGATGTACATGTGAAGAATGTTCAGAAAATTTGAAAAACTATAATTAACAGACGGATAGTTTGAAGTAGCATGTCAAACTTCAGACAAGTTAAATTCTTTACGGGAAATGAGTTTAATCAGCATCAGAAGTAAACTTCGTCATGGAAGTGCTGGAAACTCCACAGTTTCACAGATTTGCAGACTCATTAGGCTTCTTTATTGTCAGGGACCTCCGGAGGTCACTCAATAACTCTCCAAAACACTGGGTGAGATCACACCTAGCACAGGAGTCCAGATTAACCACCTATCCATAAACATTTCGGAAAAGATGTCACAATCTATCTCAGGAACATTCCAACGGGTTATAGTCCTCACTTTCAGGAAATCTTCCATTATTTCCAAAGATACTGTACTGTTCCACATCCTTTGTGAAAATAATAGATCAACACCTTTACAATCTGAGCAAGGAAGAGAAGTAGGGAATTAAGCACATTCTCTCCTCCAAACAAATTGGTCTGTATTTTTTTCAGTCATTCAAACACCTATCTGTCTGGCTCCTGCACATAACCAAGGAACTCCCTGGGACCCCCCTGCAGACAGAACGTCTAACATCTCATCTTACGAAAGAATCAAGTATTGTTTCTTAGTGCCTAGAAAGTTGGGAGTCCAGATTGGTTCCCATCCCATAATAATGACACTCTACTGCATCCTAAACTGGGAAGTTCTGAAATGATGGCACACTTACAAGACAACCAACAATCCCAAACTCAAGCCAAAACATAGCACCAACCACGGAAGCAACAGTGAGAGTTTCAGTAAACTCAAAAGAGAACCAGGGAGCCAGATTAAGTCCTCTTCTTTGAAAATAAACAAGACAAGGCGGACATAAGTTGATCCTCCGTAACAAGCAATGATCAATCTTTGCTACTTGTCTTTCCTTCCTTCCGCCTCACCTGTCAACTTCACCACCTCTCTGTCTGCCCATCTTGGGCACTTACCCTGCTCTTAACAGGCAAACTGGCAAACATTTCTGCTGATTTTAATACTGAAGCATCTTAGAAATCCTCTTAAATGAATCTCAGGGAACAGAATGCTACAAAGGAAAAGACTCCCTGGATGGTTTTCTGCATTTCCACCACTAACAGGTTTCACAGGGTTTTCACATCACATCACCTCTTTGAAATGACTTCTTCATCTCTATTACCTGAGTGGTTGAACAATATGGCTCTTTCTGGCTTAAAAAAATTCTCATTATCATCACACCTCAGTTTTGGAGAAATCGTAAGGACCAGTGGATAGAAGTAACTGGGGAGATGAGAGGTATGGTTTGGACTCATCAAATTAAATAATGCGTGATTTCCCAGCTCCTTCTCTTTAGATGTAAGGTTTTACACGTGTGTGTCTTAGTCACTCTCTCATCTCTGGGACACAACACCCAACACCCACAACATGAAAGAGGAGGGTTTGTTCTGGCTCACATTCTTTAGAAGATTCAGTCCTTGTATGGTCTGGGCATGGTGGAGAGGCCAGGCAGAGGAAAGCCGCTCACATCATGCCAGCCGGGAAGCAGAGCAGGGAGGGAGGACTAGGGAAGGGGATGTACCTACCAGGTCGCATTCCTGGGCCCAAGCTCTTCTGACTAGACCCACCTCCTAACATCACATTTAGCTAGAGCACCCCGTGAGTCAATCACCCTTCAAAAGCCCCACTATGAGCACAAGAGGCTTTGAGAAGGCATCTGGACAGAAACATGTGGCCTCCTTATGAGATGGCAAACACCTGAAAAGAAAGGTTCTCTGCTGAAACCCAAACCAACCCACACTTACTGATGCTGCACAAGGTGGCATCCTTTACCAAGATGAGAAAGGATAAAGGTTGAGTAGAGAGAAGAGCAATGGAGACAGTTGGAAAGCTGCTCCCAAAGCCACGGCTTTCCGCCATGAGCCCCGAGTGACCCTGCACCCATCATTCAGAGCACTAAGGAGTCTGCTGCTAAAAATGGCACTTGAGGGTTATTAGGATTATATATGAAGAGCCTCTTCTCATGCCCCCACTTGCATCTTTAGGCCAGCCCAAGACCTCAATCTCCTTTTCTCATCTTTTTGCCACCCCTAACTTTGATTTCCTGGCAGGCAGATTTCCCAGCTCCTTTCTCAGGATCAGTTCATCCCGGATGTTCATTCCTTTGTGAACCCCTGGACTATATTTCAGAGTCTTCCAAAAGAGGAATACAAAGGCACGATAGAGTTGGAACTTATGAATGCTCATAATTCAGAGGTGGGGACTAGAGTAGTCTGCTGGCAAAGGGACACAGGAAAGGGCTCACTAATGTTAGCAGGAGGAGAGTGGACAGTGCAACCTTTCTGGAAAGTAGTCAGTAAAAACAGGTGTAGCAGCTGTAAAATGTCCAACCTATGACCTGTCCTTACTTCTTTTACCCTAAAGAGATAAAGAGAGGCTCAAGCCAAGTATGATGGGGGAAAGAGCTGTTATGATGTCTGTGACTCTGAATAATTAAAATAATAGCAAACTGGCTTAAATACTCAGCACCTACAGTGAGACCCCATCTCAAAATAAATAGACAGATGATAGACAGGTAGATAATAGACAGGTAGATGACAGATAGATTGATAGATTGATTGATTGCAGGTGGGAAGTGGGCTGGAGATGCAGCTCAGTGGTAAAGCATTTGCCTGATGTGCATGAGGCCCCAGGGTCAATATCAGCACTGTACCAAAACCAGCAAATGATGATGACCTCCATGGTAAAGATAACTTCACAAAAAGAAGCAGCAAGACAACATAAAGCTTTTGGACAACAGCTCATGGATGAGAGGAGCTTGGACATATATTTGATGGATGCATAAGAAAAATCTGTGGGTATCTTCCCTCTTGATCTGATCACAGAGGACACTGAACCAAAGAACTTTAAACCATACTTGCTAGGGGAAATATTCAGAGGAAATAAATCTATGATGTCTTCATGCTGAAGACGCTACAGTTTTAGTCTTCCCTAGAATGCAGCAGTGTTTGGTTGCTGCACAAGCCTGAGAAGTTTCCTGCTGCTGAGTATCTGTGACCTGGGGCAGAAAGACAAGATGCGGCTGAAAGCAGCAGGAAAAGGAGGCTTGACAAGATCCCGGGACACATGTGCAGAACAATTTTCAGATCCCTGCATGTGGACTTCTCATGAGAACTCAAGCCGGTTTCTGATAGCATGACCTGGACGTGATGTGTGGAAAATACCAAAAGAGACAGTGGACATTAAGCACTCGAGCTACCAGGCCTCTTCATGGGAGCCTGTAGTGTGTTTCCATATTTTTTTTTCTTGCTTTTCTTATGTTAACTTGGTCCAAGCTCACTCTGCAAAACCTGTTTTTTCCTTACCCTTAAATGTGAAACTTCACCACAATTTATGCTTGGTTTGTCCAATTCTTCGTGAGAGAAAGAACCTAAAAATCACCTCTAGAAGGAGACTCCAGCACCCCAAAGCCTGATTACAGACCTTTTTCAAGTCCTGGCACAAAATCACAGGGCACCTTACTGTTCTCTGTTAGATAAAAAAAAGTATTTTTTCTCTATTACCTGGCTTTCCATAATCACGGGCAATTTTTAAACTATCACTGATAGCCCTTCACTCCTATTCACTGGCCATGTATTTAGGTCAGTCCTACCTCTGATTAGGGGAGCTTGGATGAGGAAAATTCTGCATGAAATGCCATGTGCCTTACAATTGCAGTTAAGAAAGTAATCCTCACAGGTGATAACATGGCAAGGAGATAACGGGCCTTCTCTCTAAAGATCCATCCCTTGAGCCCCTATCAGTTCACTGGCTTGAAATCCTGGTGCTCCCAGGCTGAAGACACACACACCAAGGGACAATGTCCCTAGTACTAAAGGCAGCACATCTTCCCTTTGCCCATCCTGCTTTTCTCAGAGCTTCCCAGCCCTCTGGGGTGCATCTGGGGATTAGGACCAGTAGGGATATGGTTGAGGTCCTTACTGCTGCCCAGACACCCTCCTCTGTGACCCTTCTTTCTCCAGAACAAGTGGGAAGCTGTGTCTCAAGGAAGGGTGTTGTGTGTAGTGTAAATAGTTCCTGAACCGTTCCTGCCAGCTTTCTCTAACAAGATAGCTCATTACTGCCACTGTTTTGGTCACCTTTCTATTTAGAAAGAGTGGAGAGGATTAAAATTATCCTTGTTTCATTGAAAGCAGCTGAGCTCCAACACAACTCAGAGGTATTAGAGCCTACTGTCCCTGGGCCAGGGAGCAGGTGGACCCAAGGGACAGCGAGGGTTGGTTCCTAGTCTATCAGTGTGGAAGGGAGGCCTGGGGAAGATGATCTTTACACACCCTTCCACCCTCATCTGCTCTGTACAAAACCATCGGGAGGGTCAGAGGAGTTCAGGACCATTCACTGGTCATCTGCTCTAGAACTGTTCCTAAATGTCTGGTATCTGGAAGAATGAATAATAAATGCAAAGATTTGAAATCATCTTTCAAAGAGCAAAGTGGATTCTGAGGAAGTAGGCATGCAGCTGCTGAGTCCGATCTATGCTGATGAATCAGCACCTATGACTTCCAGGACAGGAATCTGATTTGACTTAATCATCCGGTAGAAACGTTTGCTCTTGCATCTCAACATCTGAAATCCAAGAAACATACTTATCTGCTGGAGACACTTGATGTGTATGTTGAGTAACTAGAAAACACTCCACCCTGCCCCACACACGCACAACACTCCTACACAAGAAAAGTGAAATTGCTGTTTGATGAATGTAAACTCGTGGATGTTTCCAGCATTTGGAAGTCCTGCCAGGTGTAACTGCGGAGAAGGGAGGTGAGCCCCGGAATCCTCACCTCCCCCACATGCCTGTGCCCAGAGCCTTATTTGGTGATGCTCCTACCTGCATCCTGGTCTCTCCAGCCATCCCTGACAGGACCTCAGGGGAAAGGTGGTGGCCGCTGACGTTCCTTCCCAAAGACATGAATGGGATTCCAGGCAGCTGGAGTCACGCTGGCTTGGGACAGTGGCTTGGACACCTGGCTGCAAGGCCAGAAGCGCCAGGCAGCCAGAGGTACTCATGGCGATGCGTGTACCCACAGAAATGTAACCCACACCTCGATTTCAGGAGCCGAAAAATGAGAAGAACGTTTAGAGAGGAAAAGGAGAAATAAGAGGCAGAAAGTAATTTATTACTCTATTGGTCTGTTCTGTAAATAGTTTAAGACTGTGGAGCCAGATAGCTCTGCAAATTCTCTAACCAGGAGTCACGTTAAGAAGCACGAGTGGGCACAAAAACTGTTTTTCAAGACACAATTTCAATTTAACTTGAGGGAACTGGATATGAGTTAGTGTCTCTGAAATTCCCCAACTAGAAAGGAAACAGTCTGCGGAGGTCCCCTTGATCAGAATACGCATAGCGCCCCCAAGCGGCGAACGGTGGAAGCGCCTGGGCAAATGGGAGAAGCGACTTTGGCCGGGTCTTGCAAAGTGCGCCCCCCTCCGGCACTGAGAAAGCGAGCTCGGCACACGCACTGTCCCCTTTAGGGGGTCAGGCGGAGGGCAGGGTGCGAGCCGGGGCTGGATCACGGGGTACCAAGGGCGCGCGGTACCCTACCCGCGGGGTGGATGGATGAGGGGCAAGCACACAAGAACTGCTTCGTTAATAACGCCTGGTTCTCGCGGGGTACCATTTAAGGCCACCTCATAGCGTCTCCGCCTTCGCCCATGGCATCGGCGGAGGCCGGTCCGTCTGAAAGCCAGCCCTCCCCGGGGTCTTGGGGGGACGCCAGAGCCGCGTCGCAGCTCGGGATGCTCGTGCCGAACGCCTCGGCCGCGTGGCGCAAGAGTCTGAGCACGGAACCCCGTGCGCCAAGGCTGCGTGGGCGGCACCTATTTTTCTGAGAAGTTGCGCTGCTCCGGTGCCCCGACCCCGGCCTCCCCCTTCACTTTCTAGCTGGAAAGTTGCGCGCCAGGCAGCGGGGGGCGGAGAAAGGAACCCAGACTGCCCCCCGCCCTCCCCCCGCTTCCTGCCGGGCCGCCGGTCATTGGTCAGAGGAATCCATGCGCGCCCCTTTAAAGGCGCGCGGCTCCTCCGCCTCTGCAGCCAGTGCCCCGAGCCCGCCGCGAGTTCGGGCTCCCGCGAGCTCTCCAGCCGCAGCCTCCGCCTACCCCAACGCCCTTCGAGGACTCGGCGCCTTGGTCGGCGCTCCAGCCGCTGCGCCGGTTTCCGCACAGGTAAAGCTCCAGCCGCTCACATCTACTCACATCGCCTACTCGCCCCCTTCGCTGGTCCCTTCCAGCTGCCAGGGAGCTCTTTTTTTCGGAAGGCTCCAGAGCCATCATCCCCAGCGTTCGGGAGACTCCCAGTTTTCTCTTTTTCCAAGTCCCCCCCTAAAGCTTTACATCCAGGTTTCTGCTTCCTAGCGCTGTCCCTGACCCCCCCCCCACTAAACTGCATCTCGCGTTCTTTCCGATACCCCTTCCTTTCCAACAAAGAGCCCCCCCATCGTTGGTCTTTGTGCCCCTCCTCCGTGAGCACCACGGTCTCGTGCCTCTGGCACTCTCACTTTTTGTGTGATGCCCTCTGGAAGGTAAATCCTGTTGTCCTTCACTCCAGCAGTGTGGGGCCAGAGAGGCATTCCGGGACGCTTAGCGCCGTGCCCAGCCCCCGTCCGCCCCCGCCCCCCGTTGTGGCCCACCTTCCCTGCTTAACTGGCTCTGACCCTGGGCTCTTTGCTTCCACCTGCAGGTTCCCTGCTGGGCACAAACAGCTCCACCATGGGGCTGGCCTGGGGACTCAGTGTCCTGCTCCTGGTGCATGTGTGTGGTACCAACCGAATTCCAGGTGAGTCCGTGTTAGCCCTTGGGAATGCGGGGAGGGAGTGCGGGGAGAGGGCGCGGGCCAGTTCAGGTGTGTCCTCTGCCATTCCCTGTCCCAACTCTTTCTGCCCTGAGCCCTGGCTGAGTATCAGGATGCAGCTTACCTCGGTAATTAGCTCTTTTCAGTAGTTGCCAGTTTTCACTCTCTCCCTCTGTCCCAGCCCTCCGCGTCCAGCCCTCTACTCCTGGCCCCAGCCTAAAAAGCTCACTGTGTCCTCTCCCGCCCTACAGAGTCTGGGGGAGACAACAGCGTGTTTGACATCTTTGAACTCACCGGGGCGGCACGCAAGGGCTCTGGGCGCCGGCTGGTGAAGGGCCCTGACCCATCCAGCCCAGCTTTCCGCATCGAGAATGCCAACCTGATCCCCCCTGTCCCCGACGACAAGTTCCAAGATCTAGTGGATGCCGTGCGGGCAGAGAAAGGCTTCCTCCTCCTGGCCTCCCTCAGGCAGATGAAGAAGACCCGAGGCACGCTGCTGGCGGTGGAGCGGAAAGACCACTCCGGCCAGATCTTCAGCGTGGTCTCCAACGGCAAGGCGGGAACCCTGGACCTGAGCCTGAGCGTGCAGGGGAAGCAGCAGGTGGTGTCAGTGGAAGAAGCTCTCTTGGCCACTGGCCAGTGGAAGAGTATCACCCTGTTTGTACAGGAAGACAGGGCCCAGCTGTACATTGACTGCGAGAAGATGGAGAATGCTGAGCTGGATGTCCCCATCCAAAGCATCTTTACCAGGGACCTGGCTAATATTGCCAGGCTGCGTATTGCAAAGGGAGACGTCAATGACAATTTCCAGGTGAGTCCTCTTCTTGGAACCCCGATCCAGAAGGTCATTTGCTAGCCAGCTGACCTGCCACAAGGACTACAAGAAGTCCCTATGTAGAGTAAAGCAGCAGCGCTCAAACCTTGGCAAGCTGGCTGAATCCCATGCTGCTGCCCGCAGCCCCAGCATTTCAAAAGCAGGTCAAGAGAGAGTCTTGAGAATTTGCATTTGTAACAAGCAGCAGGTGCTGCCATGGCTCATCCTGGTGGCCTAGGACCCATTCTCTGAAAACAGTCAGCATGTTCAAGTATCAGATACTCCTTGCCTGCAGAAAATAACTTATTTCGAATGCCTTCCACCAATTTTAAGTGGCCTGAAATAGATACTTTGTATGGGCAGAATGGTAACACTTTGTTATCTGATTCTGTAGGGGGATGCAGCCAGTCAAGGTTGAAATAGTGGTTAATGTTGCTGTGGCAGCTCATTGCCTTCATTTCTAGATCTTTGCAACTGTGGCTTTGAACTCCCACATTTAATAACTCTTTGACTCTGGAGAGTGTCACTGTGTCCTCTGGGCTTAGTATCAGATTCCATTTCCTGTATACCCAAGTAGGTTGATAGCTGAATTTCGGTAAAATACTAAAGACTCAGCAGAAGACGGAATTAAGAGTTTGAGGTTGTCTGGCAATTATGTCAGCATGTTGACATAGAGGTCTTAATACAGAGCCGCATCTATTGTGTGCAGGGAGACTGTCTCCCCCCCGACCCCGCCCCCAACATTCTGTGAGCAGTGTGTGTGCTCTGCCTACAGGGGGTGCTGCAGAATGTGAGGTTCGTCTTTGGAACCACACCGGAAGACATCCTCAGGAACAAAGGCTGCTCCAGCTGTGAGTACCCCTCTGTTTTCAGGGTATGTGGGGTGGGCAGGGAGAGTCCACTGAAAATAGACAGAAATCAGAGCAGTAGTGTTTGTGCATGATTTTATCAAGGTAGCGTAGTTAGGAAGTATGCAAAGGGTATTCCTGCACGAACACACCCTCTACTTGAATTCCTTGTCCCAAGTTAAATGTTTACAACAAAGGACTTGAGGGCTGGCTGGCGAGGCCATCAGTTGGAAGTCCTTCTACTACTTCCTTTTTCATTATGTTCCTTAGCTGCTAGTAATGTCCTCATCACCCTCGACAACAACGTGGTGAACGGTTCCAGCCCCGCCATCCGCACTAACTACATTGGCCACAAGACAAAGGACCTGCAGGCCATCTGTGGCATCTCCTGTGATGAGCTATCCGGCATGGTCCTGGAGCTCAGGGGCCTGCGCACCATCGTTTCCACGCTGCAGGACAGCATCCGCAAAGTGGTCAGTGGCCTCTCATCCCAGCCCACTGGCCTTGGACTGTTCGCCCCAGCTGGCCCCAGATGAGGCTGGACACTAATGCGCACTCTCCCCCTTTTAGACGGAAGAGAACAAAGAGTTGGCCAATGAGCTGAGGAGACCTCCACTCTGCTATCACAATGGAGTTGAGTATAGGAACAATGAGGAGTGGACTGTGGACAGCTGCACGGAGTGTCACTGTCAGGTGAGAGATGGTCACATACTAAGAATTGATGGCATGTGTTTGAAGCTACATTTTCTCAGGAAATACCCAAGTGGCCACAAGGGTTCTTTTTATGTATCATGCCTGCTACCTCTGGGATTTTTCTTTAAGATGCAAATACAACATCTACAAATGTTTCAAACTCTTGGAAGGTTTATGAAGGTCTTAATTATACCCCAGGCTAAGAATCTAAGAGAACAAATCTACTTAGGCATCTGAATAATCGCCTGCTTTAGTTCAAAGACCAAGTGTTGAATGTCAGGTAAATAAAACCTGCTTAGAACATTCCTCTTTTGCCTCCCTCCCCCAACCCTGATTTGTATTCAGCTCTGACATAGGGCTCTTTTCACACAGCCTGATTGTTGTTCAGGCCACTCAGTGCCGTGCTGTTAGGATGGCACTGTCTACTTAGCTCAGATGACAATGCCTGCCGGTGTGTTTCCCCACACCAGAGACAGGTGAGTGTGGGCTTCACCTGGCTCGTCAAGCAGAGTGCAGTTTAAATAGCACCACAGATCACTGTGTTTGCGAGCCAGCTTCATTAAATTCCTATTCTTCTCCATTGTAATACACCACCAGCTCTACAGATGAGGGGAAAATACTTATGGGTCTTCTTTTCCTCCTGAGGACAAAATATAAAAATGTAAAAGCTCTAGCCATGTTTTACGAATTCAAGTATAGATATGGACTTGACTCATAGTGTTGGTTGATTCCTTATATATAAATTCTTTGTATTGTAGCCTCTATAACTGACTAGCATTTTAAAAAGACTCTTCAAAGAATGGAGTTATAAGTATATAGCATCAGAACTCTGTGGTATTGGTGGCCACAGATATGATAGAGCTTCCATTAAAATCATTCCACTGGACCACGGACAGCCCTGACCATGTCTTGCCTTGAGGTTGAAATGTGACCCTAAGTAAACTCTTTGCAGCATACTGAGGAACCCATTTCCCCACCTTGCTCTCTCACCCTGCAGAACTCAGTCACCATCTGCAAAAAAGTCTCCTGCCCCATCATGCCTTGCTCCAACGCCACGGTTCCCGATGGAGAGTGCTGCCCGCGATGCTGGCGTGAGTCCCTGAAATGACACAACCATTCTTAAGTGACACTAGGTCCCTTCTACTGCATAAAACAGGCAGAGCACTGCACTACACCCAATCGTGTTTTCATTCAGTTTCTTGCTGCTACAACTGGTTAACTGACAACTTCTCTGCTGTTTAAAGTCAAAAACACCATCATGACAAAATCTGAATTCCCATCTGTACTGTGGTGTAGATGACCTTGGTGTAGCTTATTCTGATTTTATGCTTTGAAGAAAGGAGATCTAAGTTGACTATTTGTAGAATTTGCAGTACAGAGTTAAAAATCTGTTCACCTGAGAAACTGAGAGCCTTAATGGTGTGAGCACTGGGCTGAATTGGGCCTGAAAGTTCTGCCTGTTTCATCTGCAGTGATGAGGGCTGAAGAGAATAACAGCAGTTTGGACCTTAGGGTGCTAAAGGAAATTAGGCACTGTACTGCTCCACGGTACTCTAGTTGTGAGTTTCATTGGCAATATAATCACTCTCCTGAGACAATGTAATGAAGTAGGTGTGATTCATAAAAGTGATTCATCATCATTAAGATAAAGTAGAAAACAGGGAAGTTCTGCTTGCCCTACACACACACACACACACACACACACACACACACACACCCCTACACCACTGGCCATAGCTCAAAATAACCAGTCCCATCCAGGGGTCACAGTAGAGATGTTGGTACTGTAATGGCTATTTGTGTATCTGTTCCTGTTCCCCATTCACTTGGATTGTGGATTAAAGGGATCAAAACTGGCTGGTAGCTGGCAAAGTTCTGAACTTGAATTAAGGATAGCTAGGAAAGATTCTAACTGATGTCAAAAAAAACAAGTGGTCGGCCTTCTGTCTGAGACAGATAGATGTGATTGTAGTCATGGTGCCTGGGCAGATGGTAAACAAACACATTTTGCTGCTTGTACACATATGTGCAGAGAAGGCCCCAAATGCTAGCATGAGAGGAACAACAAACGGACTAACCTCCTGGCCAAGTTGGAGCCAGAGCCAACAGCAGCCAAGCTGTCTTCAAGCTCATCTGTCAAACACATGGTCTGGAGCTTCCCTGGTAGTCAGAAATGACTCCTATCAGCAGAGCAAAATTTCAGCATTCTTGGAAGGCTGAGACTAGAAAAGCCTGCCCAGATATCTTAAGTCAGTAAAGGGAAACTGAAATGCTGGGAGAAGAGAAAAGAGGAAGTGAATAGAAGAGCATAGTGTGAAAAGGCTCAGTTGTAGCAGGCAGAGCATCCACTTACCCCAGAGTTAAATGCATCTGCCCCTCAGCCCCGGCCTGAGAAATTCATCACTTTCATCCTGCTTACCTGAAACTTTGACGTGAAGCTGGACATCTCATGTGTAGTATGGTGTCTACCATTAACAATACTGAATTGTATTCTTGAAATTCGCTAAGAAAGTAGGAAACTTAAGGACCACAAAAAAAAAAAAATGGTAACTCTAAGGATAATTAGTTTGACATAGTAATCACTTTGCAATGATATATCAAACATCATTGTGGATACATTCAGTATAAACAATTTTTACTTGTTAATCATATCTAAGCTAAGGGAATAAAAAAGAAGAAAACAATAGATTGCTTCATACCCTCTGACAGAGCTTGTCTTAATCATCGAGTACTGAATGGCCTGTCTCCCTGCAGCGAGCGACTCTGCGGATGACGGCTGGTCTCCCTGGTCTGAGTGGACCTCCTGCTCCACAACCTGCGGCAATGGGATTCAGCAGCGTGGCCGCTCTTGTGACAGCCTTAACAACCGGTGTGAGGGTTCCTCCGTTCAGACGCGGACCTGCCACATTCAGGAGTGCGACAAGAGATGTAAGCGTCTTGTCCACTTAGGAGTGGAGAGATCTGCCCTGTCATATCGTCATCACCAAGAGCAGTTCCACACCAGGGTGCCCAAGAGCACAGGTCCGAGATCCCTGGGTTGAACTCCAGCTTTGCCACTTGTTTCTGCCCCTTGAGCACAGCCTGCCCTCCCTGTAGCTCCCTCCTCATCTGCAACATGGGGATAATAACAGTGGTTCCCGAGGTTATTTCGAGCATTTTATTTAAATAATGCATATAAAGCCGTAGCACAGAGCTGGCCTCATGGTAAGCACCCTGTAAATATGGGCAGAAACCCACAGTGACAGGTAAATATGATTCATTCCCAGCTAGAAAGATTCCCTGGGACATTGGGATGTTGGGGCCAAGAGCCAGCTTCTAGTACACATACGAGGTTTGGCTGCCATGGACCATGTGCTAGAAACATTTCTCTGTGCTCCGAAGATGCCTTCTCTTTGACCAGCTCCGAGCCAGCACCATTTGTGACCGTCTGCTTTGCTCTTTAGTTAAACAGGATGGTGGCTGGAGCCACTGGTCCCCGTGGTCATCTTGTTCTGTGACATGCGGTGATGGTGTGATCACAAGGATTCGACTCTGCAACTCGCCCAGCCCCCAAATGAATGGGAAACCGTGTGAAGGCGAAGCCCGGGAGACCAAAGCCTGCAAGAAAGACGCCTGCCCCAGTAAGTGTGTGTCTGGCCAGGGGCCGCCTGCAAGCAGCAGCTCCGCCCAGCTGGTGGCCTGCTATCTGCAGCCTGCCGTTCAGGGGGTTATAGGAGGGGGAAGGTTACTGACTAGAAAAACAAGCAGGAGCAAAGTCCTGCATGTTCAGCAGCTTCTCTTAGTGAAAAGCAAAGAAAAGCATTTCAAACTCGCCCTCTTCCCAAACATTTTTTGCGTGTGTCGGGAGAGCAGAGGTTTCTCGGAGAGGGTTAGGCAAGTCCTCTGTGACAGCAAGGCTTTGAAAACTGACCTTGGTTTTTCCATACAATCCACTGTCTTACAGTCAACGGAGGCTGGGGGCCCTGGTCTCTGTGGGACATCTGCTCTGTCACCTGTGGAGGAGGGGTGCAGAAACGCAGCCGCCTCTGCAACAACCCTGCACCCCAGTTTGGAGGCAAAGACTGCGTTGGCGATGTGACAGAAAAGCAAGTCTGCAACAAGCAGGACTGTCCAATCGGTGAGTGACATGGCCCAGGACAGATTGCACTAAGAGCTTTCTATTTTACCAAATGTTGCAGTCAGCATTCAAGGGGGTCTGAGTTCCGCTTAGTCCCGACTGAGTTATTCTAAAATGCAGGTAGTCCATGTCATCTCAATGAGTTATCAGTAGCAGAGACCCTCCAATCTCTTATTTGCTTTGTTTTCTTTAAGTGGCCAGCAGGGCAGTAGAAACAGCTTAGACCCCCACTTACCCGTCTCTCTCTCACCTCATCCCAGATGGATGCCTGTCCAATCCTTGCTTTGCTGGAGCCAAGTGTACTAGCTATCCTGACGGCAGCTGGAAATGCGGTGCTTGTCCTCCTGGTTACAGTGGAAATGGCGTCCAGTGCAAAGATGTTGACGAGGTGAGGAACAGATGACTCTAAATTACTACATCCAGGAGGCAGCACCCTGTCCCAGGCACGCGCTTAAGGCACCATTTTCCCTTTTTCCTTCCTTCTTTCCTTGCTTCCTTCCATCCTTCCTTTTCCTCCTTCCTTTGTTGTCTTCACTTCTTTGCCTCAGCCTCCCAAGTGCTGGGATTATTACAGCTGTGTGCCACCAAAGGCAGCATTTTCTAAACATGAAGCAAACTCTTGTTTCCGCCACAGTGCAGAGAAGTACCTGATGCCTGCTTTAACCACAATGGAGAACACAGGTGCAAGAACACAGACCCTGGATACAACTGCCTGCCCTGCCCACCGCGCTTCACGGGCACACAGCCCTACGGCCGGGGTGTTGAACATGCCACAGCCAACAAACAGGTACAGTGGCCTACACGAATATATCAGAGTAGGAGAAAGCAAGCCTTGACCAAAACAACTAGCGCAGGGAGGGATGTAATTTTATACCCTTCACAAAAACCGGAGAAGGAATATATAGCCTACTTTTGAAGGCGTGACTTAATGGCCACCATATTTGACAGTGCTGCTCTGAAAACAGCTGTGAGCCAAGTGGACTTGCAGGCGCTCAGGAGCTGAACAATTTCAAGACAGGAAATGTAAAGCAGCATTTGCCTGCAGTCTGGATATTTTCAGAGAGAGTGGGGAGGGATGGAGGGGACCTGTGTTCACCCAGCCAGGATGTCTGTCTACTTGGGGCAGTAGGGACCTGCTCTCTTCTTGGTCCTGTGGTGTGTGGGACTCCGGGAGGCTCTGTGCTGACACCAGAATGTGTGCCCTCAGGTGTGCAAGCCCCGCAACCCCTGCACTGATGGGACACACGACTGCAACAAGAATGCCAAGTGCAACTACCTGGGCCACTACAGCGACCCCATGTACCGCTGCGAGTGTAAGCCCGGCTATGCTGGCAATGGCATCATCTGTGGGGAGGACACAGACCTGGACGGCTGGCCTAATGAGGACCTGGTGTGCGTGGCCAACGCGACCTACCACTGCAAAAAGGTACAGCCACCTTTCCCCCGTGCCTCCCACAGGAAGACCCACGATCCCTGCCGAAGGACACACTAGAGAATCTTAAATGCTGTAGGTTTGAAAATGAAACCAGTAGATGAACTCTCCCAAAGGCAAAATTAAGAATAATAATTCTTATTAATATTAAATCATTTGGTACCAAGAACATGAACAGGTCAGACTCTTGGCAGTTATGTCCTGTATTCAATTCTTTGATCCAAAGAAGTGTTCACTCCTTTACAAAACACCAGCAGAGTGTGACTTGTGTTCACAGCATGTGTAAAGGCCAGAGCATTTCTATAAACCCTCTATGTGTCTATCCCCAAGAAGAAGTTTCATGATTTAACTTTCCCATAAAAACATACACCAGGTTACACAGCAGCATACTGTCCTTTCCTGTTTGGAAAGTGCTGCCTGCGGGTGCTGAGCAAAGGGAGGAATGCGAACTATAGTTTTCATGTGTCTTCTCTTTTCCAGGACAACTGTCCCAACCTCCCCAATTCAGGGCAGGAAGACTACGACAAGGATGGAATTGGTGATGCCTGTGACGACGACGATGACAACGATAAAATTCCAGATGATAGGGTAAAAAAAAATTCTCCACTCTTCTTTCATCTTTTTAATCCAATAAGAGCCTGAAACACTTGATACAAGAAAATTAGAAGATTATAACAGAAAATACACCCAACTGATGGACAGTATAGTTAGAAATTATTCATCATGTCTTGGTAAAGATTCAGATTTGCCAAGAGAATTTCTAAATGAGAGGTTTGTTTTTTCTCACTACCTTTCCCCCATTTGAGAGAGCTACAGTATTACAAATGTATAAACAAATGACGCTTTGTTCCCCAGACTCATTTCAGATATCATAGCTAAATGACAGTAAAACTTACTTTGAGTATAATGAGAACCGAGATGATGAGATTACATTTTATATGTCACTTATTGGTAGCTGGCAGGAGTCTCTTTTTCCTTCACTGTGTCCTGTCTTTTAACTTCTATAGCTCGTTCTGCTTGCACTGAGAACTCCATGAGAATGTCCTCCACTAAGGAGAAAATGCTTATTGCAAGGCTTTGAGTTTGGAGGTGTCCACTGGTTTCTCAGGCAGCACTGTGAAGTGCTCCGTGTCTCCTCTTTGCAGGACAATTGTCCATTCCATTACAACCCAGCCCAGTACGACTATGACAGAGACGATGTGGGAGACCGCTGTGACAACTGCCCGTACAACCACAACCCAGATCAGGCAGACACAGACAACAACGGGGAAGGAGACGCCTGTGCCGCAGACATCGATGGAGACGGTAAGGTGCCCCCGGCCCCGTGGCCCGCAGGTGGCAGAAGATGCCCACAGCTCTGATTCCCTTCGTGGCTGTTACTGCGTGGTTTGGTCAAAGCAGCCATCGCTGGAGAGGCCCTTACTTGTCCCGTTCTCTGCAGGTATCCTCAACGAACGCGACAACTGCCAGTACGTCTACAACGTGGACCAGAGGGACACCGATATGGACGGGGTTGGGGATCAGTGTGACAACTGTCCCCTGGAGCACAATCCGGATCAGGTAGGTGGACTCAGTAAAGTGTCGCAGCTGCTGGGCCTTTAAGACGGTGAGTCTGGAACAGTCCAGGAGCTCTTGGCACCGCGGCTGCCAGAGTTCTCAGAGCCAGGTGCAGCCTGCCTGTGTGAGCTCTTTGCCAGGAGCCCTGCAGACCTCTAGCGTGACCATCCTGCAGCTTCAGTCGTGCCTTCTGTAAGATCAACTTGACTTGTACAGGGTAACCTACCCTGTTAAGATAAAGGTACAACTCTACAACAGTATTAGTAATACATAAGACTAAGTGGAAAGATATCCAGAAGCACAGTAAACCACCATTTTCATAGTTAATGATGTAATCTAACTGGAAGAAAGCATCAAACTCAAAACATTTCCTGAAATCAGGAGAAAGCCCCTATTTCTGTCATTCTCCATAACTGTCTTACATGATAAACAGATCACCCCTCATCTGAACCAGGGAGTGCTGCACACAGACATTGTTACACAGAACAGCTTTCCTGTCTTGAGAACATTTCTCATTTGTGTAACTGCTTTCCTGTCTTGAGAACATTTCTCATTTGTGTAACTGCCCATCATTATTTTCTTAGAATAAAAGAAAATATATTTTTAAATGTGTTATCCTGGATGTCTATAAATGAGCTTTTAAAAAATGGTGATTTCTTTATAAGATTAAAGAAATGGGAAATCCAGCTGCTCCTAACACTTGCCCCAGTGAAGTTGCACCAAGCAGATGGCTTCAGGGCCATTGGGGGGCTTGAGCAGCCAGCACTGGCTTTGCCAACCAAATGGCTTTGAGGACCAACTATGTAGAGTTTGGGTCTTACCATAAATTAAACTTCTTCAATATCACTTAAACTCACTGGAGTTTTTCATTCATTCCTGAGATTATAATAATCTTAAAATTCAAGCATCAGGTAAAAATCTTACAAGCAAAGAGCATAAATACCGACAAGAAAAATTCCAGTTTGTATAGAAACAGTCCCTAAGTGTCCCATACATAGTGAATAATGTTAAGTACTTTGGGGAAATCTGTTTTGAAAAAAAAATTAAAGTCTGATTTTACCTAAGCCAACATATGAGAGTTCTTATGGAGTAGACACATAAAATGAAATACCTTAAAAATAAAAACGAATCTCATTACCCAATGTACAAAGAAAGTAGTGCCATGTTTCTGTAATTTCATGACCTAGCATAGAAGTTGATATGTCAATAAGTTTACACCTGAAACTTTCAATGAGAAATTATAAAATGTACCCAGAGCCTTTTTAACATTAAGATATAAACAGTTAATACAGCTTTCCAACCTTAGTGATTAACTCTTTCTATGCTAGAAAGTTTTACACTAAAAAAAAAAAGTTAAGTATCCTTTTTTGATTTTCATATAAAAACAGATCAAGGAAAAAAACTTTTAAAACTTGTTAATAGTATTTTTCTTCAGTAGTATAGAAATCAATATGAAATGCCTTGGCCATATCAGTTACAGAACTTCCCCTGTTGTGAGGGGCGTTAATGTTATCGTTAACATACCGACTTAGACATTGATTGACCTTCCATTTCTGTCACTCTTCCAGCTGGATTCTGACTCAGACCGCATTGGGGATACTTGTGACAACAATCAGGACATTGATGAAGATGGCCACCAGAACAATCTGGACAACTGTCCCTATGTGCCCAATGCCAACCAGGCTGACCACGATAAAGATGGCAAGGGAGACGCCTGTGACCACGATGATGACAATGATGGCATTCCCGACGACAGGGACAACTGCAGGCTGGTGCCCAATCCTGACCAGAAGGACTCCGATGGTGAGTCCACGCAGCCACTCTGTAATAAGACAGTGACTCACACTGTGGCTGGTTGGATGGAGGGGATGAAAGCAGAGATGAATGCGTTGGAGAGGACGAAGCGGGTGAATGCCAACTTAACTAGATAGGAATTTCTGGCCCCCATCATAATAGCAGTTAGAATTTCACTGAATTCTTGCCTTTTCTGGCCTTAGGTGATGGTCGAGGAGATGCTTGCAAAGATGACTTTGACCATGATAGTGTGCCAGACATTGATGACATCTGTCCTGAGAACGTTGACATCAGTGAGACTGATTTCCGCCGATTCCAGATGATTCCTCTAGATCCCAAAGGGACATCGCAAAATGACCCTAACTGGGTTGTACGCCATCAGGGTAAAGAACTCGTCCAGACTGTCAACTGTGATCCCGGACTTGCTGTAGGTAAGCAGAGGAATGCATACACAGGAAAGAAGCAAATATAAAATCTGGCAGTTGAACCTGTCCCTGTAGGAACTAAAGATGTCCAGGAATACAGTGGGGAGCCTTCTGAAGTTTTTAACCTGGCCCTGGCCTCGTTTTCCAGGTTTCGATGAGTTTAATGCTGTGGACTTCAGTGGCACCTTCTTCATCAACACCGAAAGGGACGACGACTATGCCGGATTTGTGTTTGGCTACCAGTCCAGCAGCCGCTTCTACGTCGTTATGTGGAAGCAAGTCACCCAGTCCTACTGGGACACCAACCCCACCAGAGCTCAGGGATACTCGGGCCTTTCTGTGAAAGTCGTGAACTCCACCACGGGACCCGGCGAGCACCTACGCAATGCCCTGTGGCACACAGGCAACACCCCCGGCCAGGTAGGCAGCGGCACCCTGTGAAAGGAATGAGTGATGGGCTTTGATCAGAACAGGGAGCCTTCTGTGTGAGGTTTCCAGCATCACCAACCGCAACATTAAACTCTACTTTGTAAAAATTTAATAGTGTGTGAGGGGAGCTCACTATGACCACAAGTTACCCTTCAAATCCCAAAGCAGCTTCAGTCTCTACAAACAAAAACTCCTTTCCCTTCCCTCCCCCGCTGCTTTATATTCATTGAATGGTGCGCAACGAATGACAGAAAGCTTGAGGAAAAGCTAGCAAGGCAGCTCTCTAATCTAGGTCAACACAGTGCCTTTTAAGCACCGTTCTTTCCAGAATAAAATTTCAGTCTTCCTCCAGTGGGGCTATATTTCAGCCTTTTCTTTTCCTCTTCCTTCAGGTGCGCACCCTGTGGCATGACCCTCGTCACATAGGCTGGAAAGATTTCACCGCCTACAGATGGCGTCTCAGCCACAGGCCAAAGACAGGTTTCATTAGGTAAGCTTGGACTGATTTGGTTTTACTTATAGGCACGGTGATGGACAGCAAGGGAGAAGACCAAAGAGTAGCGATGTTGTTCATGAGATTTTTTTTTTCCTGCAGAGTGGTGATGTATGAAGGGAAGAAAATCATGGCTGACTCGGGACCCATCTATGATAAAACCTATGCCGGTGGTAGGCTAGGATTGTTTGTCTTCTCTCAAGAAATGGTGTTCTTCTCTGACCTGAAATATGAATGTAGAGGTAGGAGCAACATTGCATTGACTGTACAGCTGACATCTCTAATTCTGATTAATAGTGAGGATGATAAGTAAAGGAGAATATGACTTAAAGACTATTTTAGCTCTGGAGGCTGAGGCAGGAAGATCAGAAGTTCACATCACACCTAGGCAACTTAGCAAGACCCTGTTGCAAAATAAAAAATACTAGGAGCCAGGGATGTAGTTTAGTGTGAAAGCTCTGAGTTCAATCCCCTATACCATATACACACATACATACACACACACAGACTCTAAAATATTAGAGTCAGGGTTATTTACATTTTGCTTTTGAAGACACAGTGCTAAAAGTGAGATAATGCCTATGAATTGTGGCTAAAGAAATCCTAAGTCCTTATTTACATTGTTAATTTGTATAAGCAAATTCCTAACAGTCTCTGTGTTCTTCATACAGGGTACAGAAGTAAATGGCAGACAAATAGCTATAGGGTTTAGGCCACATTAATAATACTTTTCTATAAAATTTCCTATGTTTATATATCTTACAGTCTGCCTACAGTTTTGTAAAATGCCATCACAGCACAAGTCGTCTTTCACACCTTTTCCCTGCGTTGAGGAGGGAAAGGAGTGTTAAATTGGCACTACTGACCTTGGCTTTTTTCTTACCTTTTTTCCCATTCATTGATTACTTAAGTTCTCTCTGAGCCCAGCATTAGACCTACCTAAAAATAAGTGCTCACTAGGCAGCCCAGGCCTCAGGCCTCAGGCCTACCAGAGGAAAGCATCGGCCAGCCAGATCAGACACGTGAAGAATAAGGAAAGACGGCTGGCACCACTCAGAAAATATTTAACTTAAGATAGAACTTCTCAGCGTGAATGTTCAAAATAAAATACCCTAAACTTTTACCATTGAAGGCCTTATAAAGCATAATACTAATTCTGAAAGGTTATGCTGTGTCTTCGTCCCAGTGTCAAAGCCAACTCAAGGAAAAGAAATGTTAATGTGTTTGAACAATCTTAAGTGATGCCTTCATCACTGCAAAAGTAGAACTGTCCCCGGGTTGTTAATTTTTTAACTGATACTAAGATGATTGTGCCTTTTTAAACTCATTTTCATGTGTGCATTTATTTATGTTTACACATTTACTTGACAGATTCCTAATCATCGAACTGTTGATCAGAGTACTGGTCATAACCAATGCTGGTTTTGCACCTTCTGGAACTAAGGCCTTGAGAAACCCCCAGGATCACTTCTCCTTGCTTTCCTCGTTTCTCTGCTTGCATCAGTGTGGACTCCTAGAACATATGACCTGCCTCAAGGAAATGCAGTTTTCAAACACAGACTCGGCATTCAGCTCCAAGGAATGAGAAGACATCTTCCCAAGAATATAAACAATGACTGGTTTGCTTTTGAGAAAGCAAAAGCATCTGCTTGCTTCCGTTGGAAACGTGCCCGCTCTGCTCTGCTTTTGTCCCCTAACAGGCTGCTCTTGTGGGCCGTCTCTGAGCAGTGGACTCAGAAGCATTTTCAGGCATGCGCGAGAAGAGAGGACTCACTAGAATTAGCAAACAAAACCAAGCTTGACACACCCCCTCAGGAAGAAGGGGAGCAAGAGCCGAAGCACCCCGGGGAGGGCGCACACCCAAGCGGCAATCCTACGGAGAAAGTGTGGAGGAACTGCTATGTGTTCGGTACCAAATCATTTTCAGGGGACTGAAAGACTATTGCTGGATTTCATGATGCTGACCAGTGTTAGCTGATTAGCCCACATAAATAGGCACTTAACTAGAAGCAGGGAAGGGAAGGCAAAGCCTGGCTTCCAAAGTCCTCCCTGTCGCTACCCCGTATGTATCACTTACGGTGGCCAGAATAAAGGAGTGAGAAGCTCGAGGCAGCCTTGCCTGGTCACATGGAAACTGGTGGTTTTCTTCCGGGTGTACCTTGTGCAGATGTAGCAGGAGAAGAGCAAAACCTACCATCTCAGTGAGCTGCGGCCGCCTCCCACGGGAGGGGCAGCTGTGCTTATATTTTTATGGTTAGAAAGGCACAAAATTATTATCACCTTAACTAAAACATTCCTTTTCTCTCTTTGTACCTGAATTACCATGGAGTTTTCCAGTTCTGTCTTTTGGACTATTGTTTTTTTGGTTTGTTCTTGTTTTTGTTTTGTTTTATAAACACTTTACCATGTAAAATATTTATTTTGTACCTATTCTGGAGGATCTGTCTGAAGGACAATTGTGGAACAGGAAGAAGCGTAGGGGTGATCCATATCACCTTCGTTAAGAGTCTTCGTGACTGTAAGATTGTAAATACAGATTATTTATTAACTCTGTTCTACCTGGAATTAGATTTCATATGGAAGGTGTTTTGAGAGCAGGTAGCTGAGCTTTGTCAGCAAATCTCATAACAAACTGCTTTTCACTTTGTGCTTAGAGTGAATGATTTGGATTTTTTTTCTTTGTTTTGTCTTTTTAAGTGGAATTAGTTGGTTGTCCATTTGCGAGTGTTTTAGATTGCAAAGAAGCCATCAGATCTTTAATATTTTACCCCATAGCCGTGTGCCTATTTCTAGGGAGAAGAAAAGTATATACACCTATTTTTTTTCATTTTTCCAAAAGAGAAAAAAAGACAAAGGTGAAACTTACATACAAATATTACCTCATTTGTTGTGTGACTGAGTAAAGAATTCTTGGATCAAGCAGAAAGAGTTTTAGTGTCTAACAAACTTATAGCTACTGTAGTACCTTAAAAAGTTAATGTTGTACATAGTATAAAAATTCTTTGCAAAAAAGTATTCCCATAAGGAAATAGCATTGAAATGTTAAATACAGTTTCTGAAAGTTATGTTTTTTTCTACCATCTTGTATACCATTGCTTTATTTTTATAAATTATTTTCTCATTGCCATTGGAATAGATATCTCAGATTGTGTAGATATGCTATTTAAATAATTTATCGGGAAATACTGCCTATAGAGTTAGTATTTCTATTTTTATATGTTTGCACACTGAATTGAAGAATTGTTGGTTTTTGTTTTGTTTTGATTTGTTTTTCGCTTTTATTCCCCAGTTTTTACTATTTGCCAGTACCTTTTTCTAGAAATGTGCTTTTTTTGTACACATTTTTATCCATTTTACATTCTGAAGCAGTGTAACTTGTATATTACTGTTTCTTATGTACAAGGAACAAAAATAAACCATATGGAAATTTATATTTATACTTACAGTCGCCACGTGTTTGTTCATTCTTTACTGGCTTAGTATTATGAAGTATGGGTAAATACCATCCTTAAACCAATAAAGCATGCACAAAATGAAATTACAATGAATAAGAGTAACATTCACAGTTCCGTATGATTTAGAAAGCCTGAGTTCCACAAGACTAGGCTTAGAATATATATATTTGCTAGATTTGTGGAACAAAGGGACAGAACGATAAGTCTGCCATATTAAAAAGATACAAAAGAGAAATAACCCCAAACTAAATAGTGGACCCCCAAAGAAAACAATTTCATTTTAATGTCAGGTTTTATATATTGAACCCTTCTCAAAGTCCAGTTCTGTTTCTTAGAAAGAACAATGAAAAAAAAAGGGAAGAGCGGCTGTGATGTACGTGTAATTTGTAGTCCCTGTCCAACCTGTGGATGACGGCACCCTGTGGGCAGCATGGTCAGAGGCCCAGCAGCCTCGACAGGAAGTGTGACTGGGGAGAGTGGCGCAAAACTGTAATCCTAGCACTCAGGAGGCTGAGGCAGGAGGATCACTGCAAGTTCGAGGCCAGCTTGGGCTACATAGTTCAAGAGTAGCCTGAACTACATAGTGAGACCCTGTGTCAAAAAAAAAAAAAAAAAAAAGAATTTGTCCTTGAAAAGGGAAGCCACATATTACTGCCTTTTGGAGAATTAATAATACCTTTGGTCAAAAACAGGTGCCTATGAGGTCGGGATTTAGCTCAGCAGTAGAGCACTTGCCTAGCAAGTGCAAGGCCCTGAGTTTGATCCCCAGTACCACCCCACTCCCCCCAAAAAACATGCCTAAAAAGAAAAATAAAATTTGGAAGTTATGTTTGTGTGTATGTGTGGTGTAAGTACCACATTATATTATGAAGAAAAGGCCAAAATATTATAATAATCAGATGTTGAGTTTTAGATGAACTTATTATGAAAGTGAAATACTAAGCAAATAATTCCCAGTTTTAATAAAAAAAATGATCGAAGAACTTTTGTTACATAGCTTGAAGGTCAGGCTCTGAGGTCTGTCAGACACCAGAAAGGACTGGCTGAGTGAGATAAACTCTTCCTTGTTGGCTTTTCTCTCTGGTTCTAAAAACATCAACCTGGGTAGTACGATCATGTATAAATATAAACTGCCAAGTCATTTTACAGGGCCAAGCTGAGGAAGAAAGAGCTAGAAATGGTTATGCAATTGGGGAAACGGATCTGAAAGAACAACTGTTTGAAACATAACATCATCCTTTCTCAGAATAGAATTCTAATTAATTTTTAGGTAGTACAACAAAACAGCCTATGAATATCAACATGAGACAGAAAAAGTGGCTGGGGACAGGAGCTTTTTCCCCAGGCATGTTCCATTTCTACTCTGAGACTGACCTAGAAGTAGGCAGGTCCCATTAAAATCACGTCATCAGGATGGTTGCTTTTTCCTCCTACGGGAGTTTACCGTCAGGGCTTGGGGAGAGGCAGATGGAAGGGTAATGAAATTTAGTCCTGTGGCAATTTACAATTGAGATGGTGCCAGCAGTTCTTTTGAGGAGTCATATGTGGAAAAACTGCCGTTTGAGCCCTGAGATTCATTCTTTAAAACAACTTAACTCTTTCTTTCTCTTCTACACAATTTTTTTTTCTTGTTCTGGGTCAAACCTATGGGCTTAGAAAGAACCTCAATATAAAAATAATTATTTTTAAAAGAACATCAGTATGTTTACAGTTTTGTTTATAAATCTGGAGGCTTCATGTAGAATTTTATCATAAATTCAGTGTACCAATCTTTGCCAGAGCTAGTTTTGGTTAACATGCTATGCAATGGCATTGCTTCTTTTATTGACAGCATTCACTACTTAATACTTTCCCCTTAACCAAAGCTACCAGAACAGAAAGGCTCACGAAATACCACTTGCAGAAGCACCATAAAGTGACAAGCCCTTTGCTGTGCCCACTGAAAAACATTTTGTTTCTCTCTTCCTTCTCTCACTTCTCTGACATCAAATACAAGGAAAACATGGGTATAAAAGCTGAGCTCGTCTGACAAGCTGAAGGGCAACAATGGTTTTTCTCTGTCCTGCTCTAAGTTCCTGCCCATGTCACCTCAGCCTTCTGACCGTTCCTACCCAAACCCTTTGACACCTAGCAGTGCCACATGTCATTCCTATGACAATCTAGAATCACAACTTAACTTCTGCTGACATCCAACAGCCAAACTCTTGATGTCAAGATGTTACACTGCAGCATACTGACATCAGCATGAACTGCTGTTTTTTTAAATGAACAAATAGTAAACTGAAATATGAAGGCTGGAAAAAGAAACTGCCTATTGATACCTCTGAAAATAGTAGCTGTAGAATTCCTCATTCCAAAAGCCAAGGAGTGCAATGATATAAGCAAACATTATCCAGTGTAAGCACATGAAAATGTGTCCGCAAATATTAACCATGCCACATAGAGGTTACTCCAAATTTTACTAAAGGCAGTACAACAGACAGCTCATTTTTTGAATCGGAAATACATTTGACTTTTAGTTCTAAGGTCAGTTCATCTTATGAAGTGTTGATATAAAATTTTCTTATGAATCCAGGTTACGGACATAAAATTAAACAAATCTCTCTTAAAACAGTTTTACAGATTTTTCATAAAAAGTCATTCATCTTCATTTGCTGTGTTCTAAAAGGCCCTAACTGAAAGAGCATAACAAACCGAAGGCAATATATCAAATAATTCATCATATTCCTACTTGAATAAATATTACCACTAACACAGGCTTCCCTAATGCTGCTTGGTTGAGGAGGTTCATGTCCCCTCTTGGTAAGGTGTACCAAGAGATACTGGACACAGAACGAAGGGAAGACAGGCCAGAACAAAAATCCATAGTGACCACAATCTGAATCACAATGAAGCTGAAACACATAAAAGCAAAATACATGACAATCATACCACTTCCGCTAGCTTAACATAATGCATAAATTAAAATGTTGGTTTTCATAATGTATCCCTGATACTGTAAGATTAGTGATACATTTATAAACAAATTTCTCAAAACTTCAGTGAAGAAAAACCATTGAACAAATACACTCCAAGTCTCAAAAACATCAAGAAAATGTAATCTACGAAGAGAATTCAAATCATTATTTGGGGAAGAGTCTCTACAGCATGTTCATTGAATTCAAAGAATTCAGAGAAAACAAGTAATTTAACTTAATTACCAACTTTCTTAAGAGCACACCCTAGCAAGTCCTTGTGCAAGATTCTTTACATTCTTCCGTCACCTCTTTCATCTCTTGTTTATCTGCATATAAAAATAATAACCAAAGTTACTAAACAGTCAGAAATGTGTACATAACTAAGGAAAATAATTCAGTCTATTAAATGTGAAATCTTTTTACACATAATACAATAAACATATTCATAGTTACTATTTATTGAATGGTCACCACAAGCTGTACATAAAGTTTATAAGTAAAATCAAAATATAAGATGTCTGTCCTCACTGAGCTTAGTAGCTCAGAGAGAACTTTTCAAGTTGTTGGTTTTTTTTTTAAGATTTGTCCCTATTTCTTTTTTTTTATTAACACATATTTGCCATTCATGCAGTTTACAGTCACCTTCGGGAGTGGTTACATGTACATATCACAGCTTTTTTTTTTTTTAATCACCTTCCTTTTCCTTCCCCCTCCCCTCTCCCTCTGGTTCCCCCATCACCTTTTTTATACTTGTTGATATTATTTGTCTTAGCACATGTTATGGCATATAATGTTTACATTGATTGGAGTTATTAGGATCCTGTACATGGTGCAATTTTATTCCTCTCATTTCCCCCTCTCCTTGTTCCCTTGGACCATTTTCCTATTGGATGAGATTTGTCCCCTCATCCTTTTCTATATATCCTGTACCATTTTGTTTGTTTCTACCTTACCTCACTTAAATGAGAGATGCCATATAGTATTTAGGCTTATGTGTCTGATTTATTTCACTCAACATTATATTTTCTAGGTGTATCCATTTACCTACAAATGCCTCAAATTTGTCATTCTTTATAGCCGAATAGTATTCTATTATACACAGATACCACATTTTGTTTATCCAATCACCTGTTGATGCTTCCAAGATTTAGCTATTATGAATTGTGCTCTATAAACATTGGTATGTGGGTATCTGTTTTTGTTTCAGTACCATGCCTTTTTTTTTTCTTTTTTTTTTTTTTGGTGCCAGGGATCGAACTCAGGGCCTTGTGCTTGCTAGGCAAGCACTCTAACCACTGAGGTAAATCCCCAGCCCCCAGTACCATGCCATTTTTAGCACTACTGCTTTGTAGTACAGCTTGAAGTCTGGTATTGCTGTGCCACCTGCTTTGCTCATATTGCCCAAAATTACTTTTGCTATTCAGGGTCTCTTCTGGCTCCATATGAATTTTAGGATATTTTTCTCTAGATCTGTAAAGGGTGCTGCTGGTATTTTGATTGGAACTGCGTTGACTGTATAACAGTTTTGGAAGTATGGCCATTTTGACAATATTGGTTCTGCCTATCTAGGAGCAAGGAACATTTTTCCACTTTCTGATGTACTCTTCAATCCCCTTTGGAGTACTGTAGTTTTCTTTGTAGAGGTCTTTCACTTCCTTGGTTAGGTTAATTTCCAGGTCATTTTTCTTGAAGTAATAGTGAATGGTATTGTTTGCATAATTTCCTTCTCACCCTGTTCATTGTTGGTGCACACAAATGCTAATGAGTTTTGTGTGTTGATGTTGTATCCTGCTACTTTGTTGAAATTGGTTATTAATTCTATAAGTTTTTTGGTGAAGTTCTTTGGGTCTTCCATGTAGAGTATCAGGTCATCTGTAAATAATGGTAATTCAAGTTCTTCCTTTCCTTTATGTAACCCTTTTATTTCTTTCTCTTGCCTAATTGCTCTGGCTAATGTTTCAAGTAGCATGTTGAATAGCAGATGTGATAGTGGACATTCTTATCTTGTTCCTGATTTTAGGGGAAATGCTTTCAGTTTTTTTTCCATTTAATATGATATTGGCTGTTGCTGGTCACAAATAACCTTTATCATACTCAGGTATGGTCCTTTTATACCTGTTTTCTTCAGGGTTTTTATCATGAAGCAGTGTTGGATTTTTTCAAAAGCCTTTTCTGCATCTATTGATACGATTGTGTGGTTTCTGACCTTGCTCTTGCTTATGCAGTATATAACATTTATAAATTTATGTATGCTGAACCATCTTTGCATTTCTGGGATGAAACCTACCTGATCATGATGTATGATTTTTTGATAATGTGTTGTGTTCTATTTGCTACTATCTTGTTGAGGATTTTTGCATCTATGTTCATTAAAGAGACTGGCCTACAGTTCTCTTTTTCAGTTGGGTCTTTATCTGGTTTTGGGATCAGGGTGATACTGGCTTCCATAAATGAATCTGGGAGCACTGCAACCCTTTCAATTTCTTTGAACAGCTTGAGGAGTAGTAATGATATAACATCCTAAAGTTCTATAGAATTCAGCTTTGAATCCATCAGGTCCTGGGAATTTTTTTGGTTGGTAGATTCTATATTACTGAGCCATTTTTTGAGTTCTGAGACTTAATATGATTGTGGATTTTCAGACAGACTTTAATTTTTTTTTTCTTTCAACTGAATTTCTGGGAAGCAAGGTGAAACCAAAAGTAAATGCTACATGTATGGTAGATAAGAGCTGATTGCCATTTTTGTCTTCAAAGAGACAAAGAATTGTGACACTAAGAGACATGGAATAGCAATATTTTTCTGCCTTTAGTAAGAAAGTTAACAGAAAAGGCAGAATTGACAACAGAACCAAATAAAAGAAGACAATAAAAAGTAGCAGGAAAAACTTGTGAAATGGTACAATGTTTCTGGCAAACAGTCTGGGAGTTCATTAAGAGGTTACAATAGACATGGCAATTCCATTCCAGAGGTAATTGCCCAAGAGAAATGAAGACATACATCTAAACAAAAACTTGTAGTACACAAATATTCATGTTAACATAGGTCATAGCCAAAAATAGAAACAACCCAGACACCCATCACCTAATAAATAGATAAACTAAACTGTGGTATAGTTATACAATGAATATTATTCAACAATAAAAATAAATAGCACTGATACATGCTACAACATTTCATGATTTCAACACAAATCTTGAAAACATTATGCAAAGTGTACAAAGTCAGCAGAAGAGGCCACAGAATGGTATGACTCCACATACATGAAGTATTCAAAGTAAGCAAATTCATAGAGACAGAAAATAGTTTAGAGAATGCCTATAGTGGGGGTTGGGAGTTGGTAGAAAATGGGGTGATAACTATTAGATGCAGTATTTCTTTGGTGGGCGAAGAAAATATAAAATTGATAGTGTTGACATTTGTACAACTCTGAATATACTATAATCCACTGAATTGCACATATTTAAATGCAGGAATTATATAGTATTACTGGACAGCGATCTCACAAAACTTACGCCTACATCTTTCTTTCCCAACCTCTGGAACTTGTGGATTTTACTTTATTTTGGAAAAGGGTCTTTGTAGATGCAATCAAGTTAAAGGATCTTAAAATGAGGACATCATTCTGTATTAGCTGGGTGAGCCCTAACTTCATTCACAAGAGTCCTTATAAGAAAAAAGCAGAAGGAGACTGTTAAACACACACATACAGGAAAGTAGTGTGAAGACGGAGGCAAAGACTGGAGTGATGTGGCCACAAAAGAAGCCCAGGGACGCTGACAGCCACAAGAAACTGGAAGAAACAATGAAGCATTCACCCCAAGAGCCTTCAGGAAGAGCAAGTGGCCTTGTGACATCTTGATTTCAGACTTCTGCCCTCTACAACTGTAGGAGAATCAATTTCTGTTTGGGAAATTTGTTATGACAACCGTAGGAAATAAATACAGATATATAAATTATATCTGAAAGGCATTACTAAAAAATAAAAGAATCGACTGAATAATTAAAGCCAGATGACTTAGAGTTTCAGAGAGCAAAGTGAGAGATGTACCAATATTATCAAGACAGGGAAAAGAACCAGGATGAAATAGGATGTTGAGGGAGGTGAGGCAGATGTGATCACAATATTCCATACATGAGATAAGGAACAACGGGATCAAAGCCCCAAGCCTTTGAAGAGCGAGTCCTTCTTTGTAGAGTGCTCTATTTGCCCACTCAGCAAATGACACTCATCCTTGCAGACTCTACTTCAATGCCACCTCCCACCTCTCCAGCATTCCTATCCCCCAAGTCCCTATAGGATTGGTCTTGAAGCTCTTATTATAGTTGCCCCACTATACTGTCATTAGTTAAGTGCTTGCCTTCATCAATAGACTGTGAAAATGTTCACAACGGTGATTATGCCCTATTCATTTTACATCCCAGAGCAACAGTCTTCAACTGGGGAAAATTTTGTCATCCCCCCACCCCCAAGAACATTTAGAAGTATCTAGAGATACATATTTTTGTTTAACTGCAAGAGACACTAACACCATCTGCTGAGTAGGACACAGGGATTCTACTAAGATTCCTACCTTAGAAATTTCAATAATGCTAAAGTTGAAAACCCTGGAACTTAGAAAGCCAGGCAGAACACAGGAAGAAACTCATGATATGCTGGTGGGTGGATATATAGATGAATAGATGGATGGACAGATGACGACTAAACAAGATGGCACCGGGAGCAATAGTTCTAAAGCATGACTGCACCACAGACTCACCCACATCCCATCCTCAGAAACTGACTTAAACAACTATTGATGCCCAGAGTCAACTTCTAGACATTGATTTAAGTAACCTGGGATGAAACCAAGATATTGCTCTGATTTACATCTCACCAAGTGATTCTAACAGACAGACAGAAGTAAGAAGCAGCACTTCCAAAAAAACAGACTCAGGATGGCTGCAAATGCCAAACTGGTTCCAGGCAGACACCCAGCAGAAATCTGAACATGGAAACAGATCATCCCACAGTAGACAGTCCCATAGCAGGTATCTCCGAATAAAATATTAACCATGAAAAAGTGGAGGATGCAAGTTAGGGCCCCACCAAAGTGTGCGTACTCTGCGTGGCTAAAGAAGGCTGCCTGAAAGACTGACAATAAGACAGCTGAAGAAAAAAGAAGACAATCAAGAGAAGGCAGGATTTTCACTAAAAAGAAATTTAAGAAGAAAACAGCAGAGACTGAGCAGATGTTGAAGATATTTTCTATACATCATTTTCAACACTACCACAATGCTGTATAACCAGTAAATCTCCTAGTCCAGAGCTTCTCACGCTTTTACATGCACGCAAATCACTTGCAGGGACATCATGTTACTGCACAACATGACTCAGTGGGTCGGGAGTGGGACCTGGGACTTGTGTGTCTAACAAGCCTCCTGCGATGCCGACAGGGCAGCTCCACAGAAATGATCTGCAGTCTTGACAGCTGATCTGTAGCAGCTTTTATTCAATTTGAATGAAGCAATGGAATCAGAAGTTCCCAGTAACTGAGAAAGTATATTACAATTAAATACCAAAACTTTAAAGGAGGACATTCATTTTACACTACTAAATAAAGTAAGAGGAAGTGATACTTTGTAAATAGAGAAAATGATGACTGCCAAACGAGTTACATGAAAAGTCTACCTAATGAAGAATTAGGTTAAAGAAAATCAGTTGAAAGTAACTTGAAAAACAAATGCAGATTATATAAATGTAATATACACTGAAATTTTATATAAAAAAGGAATAAGACTGGAAATTTCTAATTTGGGAACTATGACATTTTGGTCAAGTAAACTTTGAGGAGGACTGATCCGACCACACAAAAGAGAGATTAAACCACTAAGAGCATCTAAGAAGCAATTAGCAGACCTAAAAAAGTAATTTAATGAATAACAAGTAGGAGGTCTGAAGACACACTAAGAAAAATGAAATCCATTAAAGCAAGGATGAATTAGGGACTTCCCCAAGAACAAGCCAAAATATCCTTTTAATGGAAAAAAGCCAAATAACATTGTCACAATTTCTAGAATCATACAGCTCAGGTCATATGAGTATGACATACATCACAACAAATACCCCCTCAAACCACCACCACATATCTCCCAAAATTCAACCCACCCACAACCAGGCATTATCCAGTCGTTACAATCCAATGGGCAGAATTTCAACATTAAGTATATTTATAGTGTATGCTGGTAGTTGTCATTATTGGTAGAACTTGTTTTGAAGACTCCAATAGGATGACATAATTAGCTTTCTTCCATTAAACTGAAACCCATATTTCTCAGGTGTACATAGGAAAACTCTGTCACTAGCATTAATTTGACACTCTGGACTCTTGATCCCAGGAACTCTGATTTCAGTAAGTCCAGATAGACCCTTGAACATGCATGTAAAACAGACAAGCAAAAACTCCTCAGATGATCCCAATGTTGACCTCAAACAGGGATAATACTCTATGGCAGTGGTGGCAAACCTTTTAGAGCTTTCAGTGATAACAAACAGCCAGCTGTAGTACATGTGGCCTAGGTTTGCCACCACTGCTCTGTGGTGTGTAATAGTGCTCCTCAAACTTCACTGTGTGGAAATATCACCAGAGATCTTATTAAGATGAAAATTCCAATGCAGTAGGTTTGGAGTGGGGCCTTTAGAGCCTTGCAAATCTAACAAGCTCCTAGTGGTTAGAACGTGCTATAAGCTGAAAAGGTTTATAGCATGGATGGGGAACTTCTGAATCTCCAAAGGGCCAAGCTCATGAAGTACAGAGGGCTAGACGTTAGCCGTCATCTACTGGAGACTACACATTCTTCTAAAGGGAGCATGTGCCGCTCAGTTCAGATTGGCTGATCTGTCAAAAAAATCCAACTTTATGGCATATCTTCCAATTTAATGTAAAAGGCCACATACTACAACCAAGTCCACTCACTGGGCTAATCATTTATGTCAATTGTCTCATTCAATCTTTATTGCAACAGTGAAATGAGTATTAAAACCACTTGTATTACACAGTATTTAATACTACAAAATACTTGTAATACAGTGTATTTAACATTACAGAGTACACAAGCCACTTGTATCATTCCACTTTCTACCACTATAATGAAATACCTGAATCAATTATGAAGAGAATAAGTTTATTTGGGCTCACACTTCTGGAGGGTCCAGTCCAAGATCAAGTAGCCCCATTCTCTGGGCCACTGGTGAGCACAGCACATCATGGTAGGAGCACGTGGCCAAGCAAATCACTCAGGGAGTCAGGAAGTGGAGGAAAAGAAGATGCTGGGATCCCTTCAAGAACCTGTCCCTGATGACCAAGTGACTTCCAATGAGGCCCAATTCCTGGAAGTCCTACTACTGCACTCCCAAAAGAGCCATGCTGGGGACCAAAACTTTAACACATGAACTATGGGACACATTCAACATCCAAACTATTGTACCACCTGATTTTTATAGATAAGATAACCAAGGTATAGAAGAAAGAAAAATTAAGATCATTGATTAAGGAGCAGAGGGCACAAACCCAGGTCTGCCCTACCCAAAACGCATCCCCCTAATGTGTTCTAGGCTGTATCACTGAGGTAGCCCGGGCCCAGCCTCCCTCTGCTAGCCTGGTTCTAGCCTGGCATCCTGCTACTTACCTGGATTCTGTTAGTTTTATCCTCTGAATAACAAATTTGCTCTTTGGTTTTATATTTAGTTTCAATTTATACTGACCAATCATCCCAGTTTGCTGGGAACTGAAGGTTTCCAGGGTCATGGATCATTCCATAGACATTCCATGGACAGGGTCATGAATCATTCCATATAAAACCAGGACACTCCTGAGCAACTTAGGACAGTCAGTCACCCTAATTTTCATTTAGGGTGATACTTTTTAAAACAACAACAAAAACCTTATATGATTCATTCTTGCATTTGCTGTTTATGCAATAGGTCCTTTAGGAAATTCTGTTTTGCTTTTCTTGAAGAATTAGTGTAGTTTCATTTCACTTCTTTATAACCTATTTTGTGCCCTTTTTGGCCCAACTCTACTTTGTTTTCATATTTTCCTCTTTATCACATGAATTTCTCTCAATAGGTAGACTCAAATGCACAGCAGAAAAAAAGAGAAAATAATACGGATGGCAAATGTCTTTTATTTTGACTACACAGAAAACAACGTGGCATAAGAGAATTTGATTAAATTCTAGACTAATTCATGGACTTGAAAGCACCAGTGCAATTAGAGGTGTCTCTCAAGTTATGTTGCTGAAAACACTTGACACCCTTCTTGCACTTGGAAGAACTTGGAGTGGAAGCAACCTGATCTTCTTCCACACTCACCAGGGGAAGAAGAAACAGTTATCCAGTGAGTTTGAGGGGTAAAACCCACGCTCAACTCGGCTCAGTTCTTTCCTCCTTAGAAGTCAGTGCCTCACTCCATCCATCCCTGCAGCGTACAGTCTAGGCGCCTAGACATCACTGGTTTCACTCAGACAGGTCTTCACAGGCGTCCCCTGCCAGCAACTGGGAGGGTAGGTTATTTCGAGATGGAGCATTAGAAAGTCCTTTTGGTTACCCCAGAGTCACAACAGTAATAAAACTGACCTCCTTGTTCTCTGTTCATCAGAAGTATCTTCTCAGTTGTTTCTGATCAATATGGCGAAGACCTTAGTGCTATTTCCCTAAAATCCCAACTGTTACTACGTCAACACTGAATTTAGCAGACTTTATATCCACAAAGTCAAAACATAGTAATTATCATTAAATTCAAAGCAAAAACACAGCAAATAAAGTATTTCATGCTGAAAAATTTTAAAACAATGGTGAAACAAATCCTTATATTTCAATACCACAAATTAAGCTGGACATTAAATTCTTTTTTTTTAAGCTTTATCTAGCTGCATTTTAGAAGCAGAACTAAAATACTTGGAACAGACCTCAGTTTATCAAAGAAAAAAAAACTGCATGTCAAGAGTATTTGCTATTAAAAGAGAAAATGGTAACTGGTTTTTTTTTTATTTCTCCCTTGTCTGCATATAGAAATCTAATCTGAATCACAGTCATATGCATTTATATCCTGAGAAAGAGCCAGAACGTAATGTAACAGCTGAATGTACAGCAATTCCTCATTACAGAAACATCTTTAAAGAGCTTTTTGCCAAGAAAATTTGTATAGCATTTGGTTTTGGTGTCCTCTTTGTAGAAAGCACACAATGTACAATTTAGTATTTCACAATAAAACTGATGAGCAAGTTATTTTAGCAATTGTAAATGCTGAGGTTAGCAAAACAACTTCATATATTCTAACATGCTCAAAATGATAATGCAAGAACTATTCCTTAGAGCAGTATGGTGAACCTTTTAGAGCTTTCAATGATAACAAACAGCTCGCTGTGGTATGCATGCCATAGGTTTGTGACCACTGCCATAGAGTTTATTTGTAATAAGCAGAAAATAAAGTATGGTTCACATGTTCACATCTATACTGTCTTGATCTTCCATACTCACATGGGTTAATGGTTATAATCACATATGAGGATTATCTAATATGATCAGAGAGGCATGTTCTGTGTCTCCATAATTTCCATTAAGTCACATTAAGTTCTGGCTCATTCCATCTTTTCATTCCTACTCACAGACAGACATACATCAATGTAAGTCATATTCTTATATTAGGGAAGTACCAATCTAACACATATTCCTTATGGGAATGAAACCCCATATAAAACAAATCATTGCGTCTAATTTTGATAACAGAACACAAAGAAATTCAGATACTTTCTATCTAAAAAAAATTCTGCCCAGAAAGAAACAAAATACACTGAAATTTTAGGGTAAAACAAAGTTTCCATTGTCTGTGTACTAAAGATGATCCTTAGTGGGAAAAAGGCCAACCACACCCCTCTAATTGAACTGCATGTTGTACCTGAACTCTGCTGTCGGACAAACATTATAGCTTGATATTTTAGTTAGCAAGATGATGGAATAGCAGTTCTCTACCTCCCAACCCCTCACGGGACTCCAATCAGCACCTATCTATAAAAAACAAAACAAAACAAAACAGAAACAAAAACACAAATCTTTCATGAATATCCCTGAACTCATGAGAGAGGTAGATTGGAGATTTAGCTCAGTGGTAGAGTGCTCGCCTAGCAAGTGCAAGGCCCTGAGTTCAATCCCCAGCACCTCCCCCTCAAAAAAGAGAGAGGCAGAGATAACTGTTTGGGACCTCAGAACTACAGAACTGAGAAAAGAGTGAGGGCAAGGTTTTCACACTCACTACACCCATCCCTTCACCCACTCCATGAGTGTAAATGGGTTATAAAACTAAGTTCAATAGTGCATTAAAAGAATCATTCACCACGTTCAAGTGCATTTTATCTATGGAATGCAAGGATAGCTCAACACAGGCAAAACAATAAATGTGATACATCAACTAACAACATGAAGGATAAAAGCCAGGTGACCATCTCAATAGATCCAGAAAAAGCATTTGACAAAATTCAATACCCTTTAATGATAAAAATAATCCCAATAGATTGAGTATAAAGAGAATATACCTCGACACAATAAAGGCCACATAGCACAAACCTGTAACTAACATGATATTCAACCATGAAAAATTGAAAGCCTTTCCTTCAAGATTAGAGACAAGACAAGCATACTCATTGTCACCACTTCTGATCATTATGGCACTGAAAGTTCTAATCAGAGCAATTAGAAATAAATAAAAATCATCTGGCTAGGAAATACAGAAGTAAAACTGTTTACTGAGAACATGATCTTATTTGTAGAAAACTCTTAAGATTCCATTGAAAAACTGGTAGAATAAAAAATTCAGTAAACTTGCAGTATACAACGTCAACACATTAAAATCAGTTACATTACTACATATATAATGAACATATCCTAAAGGAAAATTAAGAAAACAGTCTCATTTATAATAGCAACAAAAAATAAAACACTTAGGAGTAAATTTAACTAAGAGGATGACAGAACTGTATATCAAAAACTAGAAAACACTGATGAAAGAAATTGAAGACACCAATAAATAAAAAGGTAATTCCATACTAATGGATTAGAGAATTAATATCATTAAATATTCATATTACCCAAAGTGATCTACAGATTCAATGCAATTTCTATCAAAATTCCAATGTCATTTCTCACAACAATGCTTAAATTCCTATGGAACAGTAAAAGACTCCTGAAAGCCAGAACACTCTTGAGCAAAAAGAACAAAACTGGAAATATCACACTCCCTAATTTCCAAATATTTTATAAAACACTGGTAATCAAAACAGCAACACAGGGGTTGGGGATTTAGCTCAAGTGGTAGAGTGCTTGCCTAGCAAGCGCAAGCCCCTGAGTTCGATCCCCATGCTCCTTCCCCCCAAAAAGCAGCATAAGACTATCATAAAAACAGGCACATTGATCAATGGAACAGGCTAGAAAACCCAGAAACAAACCCATGCATTTCTGATCAACTGATTTTTTCCCAAAATTCCAAGGACATATAACAGGAGAAGATCAGTCTCTTCAATAAACAGCACTGGGAAAACTAGATATCCACTTGTGGAAGAATGAGATATGATCCTTAACTCATACCATGTACAAAAATCAACTCAAAATAGATTAAAGATTTAAATATAATATCTGAACCTATAAAACTATCAAAATAAAACACAAGAGAAATACTCTAATGACACTGGTGTGGACAATGATATTTTGGATGTGACCTCAAAGCACAGGCAACAAAAGAAGAAATAGACAAACTAAAAAGCTCTGCACAGCAAAACAAAGTGGTAGCCCATGGAATAGGAGAAAATATTTGAAAACCACACATCTGATAAGGGGTTATGTAGAAGGAATGCAAACAACTTTACAACAAAAACAATAACAATAATAATAATAACCTAATTTTTTTAAATGGGCAAATTTTTTCAAAAGAAGATATAGAAATGGCCAAGAGGCTCATGAAAAAATCCTCAGCATCACTAGGAAAATGCAACTGAAAACCACAATCAGATGTCACTTCATACTGGTTACAATGGTTATTGTTAAAAAGATAACAGGTAAGTGTTGGTGAGGATGTAGAATAAAGAGGACCCTTGCATACTGTGGGCAGGAATGTAAATTATACATCCATATGGAAAACTGTTGGAGTTTCCTCAAAAAACTAAAAACAGGACCACCATCCGATCCATCAACCTCACTTCTGGTCATCTATTCAAAGGAATTGAAGTCAGTATGTTGAAAAGATACCTGCACTCCCATGCTCATTGCAGCATAATTCACAGTAGTCTGTTCTTTAAAATACATGATTCTAAGGAAAAGAAGGTAGGTGTATATGTGAAAATATCAAGGTAGGATGTATAAAATGATCCAATAGGAAACCAATGTGCTTGAACACTGAGGAGAGAAACAAAACCTTTAGCAGAAAGGGGTCACCTTCAGTGAAGGTGGGGTGGGAAATCAATCACATTAAAGGAACAGCTGAACATCCCTGGAAGAGGGCCTGAGCACCAAAAACATGGGAAAGCGCTGGAAATCCAGGGACAAAATTAGTAATGACCTGAGTAACATTTAGGTGACTAATCAGAGACTGATTAAGAACTTCCAAGCAGACTCTACAGGCCTTCAAGGGCAAGTACAAAGAATTCAGATTTCATTCAATAGGCAATGGAGAGTCACAGAAGATTTAGAGATGGGAAGTGTGGTTATGAAAGTCACACTCTGAGGAAATTAGCTTAGTGGTGGTTGACAGTAGCAGAGGGAGGGGAAAGACCAGAAGCAGGGAGGCCTCTGGAGGGTAATCAAATTGGTCCAGTTGTAGCATAAAGAGAAAAGAAGGAATGGGCATAAGCGACACTGCAGGAGTACACCAAACAATACCTGAAGATTGGACGTGGAAAGCAAGGGAGAGGGATAATTCAATAAAGACTCGGATCTTGATCACACAGATCAAGGAAAGACAAATCAAGAGGAAAGTCTGAACTGAGAGGGAAAGACAGGGCAATCAGTCTGAGATCACATCCAGCTGTCTGGCAGGCAGTATGAAATATGGGACTGAGGAGTTAGTTCAGAATTAATAGATTACAGACTTAACAGGGAACAGATGAAAAAATAAATGTAGATTTAAAAGGCAATATATTTTAGAGAAATCTACATTCTAGGTAAAAGTTGAAGCTATTTAAATAGACTCATGAATTTTGAAATCAATTTCTAACATAGATAAATAATGATATATTTATGTTAAAAAAACTGTTCATCTTATTTGAACTCTGTAAAATTCACCATTTAAGAAGCTACACTGGATCATACAGATAGGAATTTTTGCATACAGAAATAATACAACCACAATGAGTGTGGTATTTTGCAAATTCAGGTCTAGGGACAAATTTTCACCACTGAAGTTGAGAATTCAATGCATGAAGCCAAACTATTTCAATTATTTGTCCCTGTTCAAAACACTTTCTCCACATCAACACTGTTTTGGGGATGACAGAATTAATTATCTTCAAGTATAATGTATTTCATGAGAGTACTAATCTCAACCTTGATCTCATAAGAACATTGATAAATATGTTCTCATGTTTGCGTGCTTTTTGACACTCTCTGTGACATGCACATATATCTTTCTGCCCTGCTCTACTTCAAATCAGAGTATCTTTATATTGATTTGCCACTAAGAATTATTCCCCAAGACATACATTCTCCAAGCCTCACCTGGTGTTGCTTCCTCAGGAGGGATGAGTTTCAGGAGCTGGTCTTCAGGTGAAAGGCTCATATTGGTACCATACAGTGGATCATCCAAGAAAGGAGGCCTTTTCAGTCGCCCGATGCCAACAGTCTTTGACATGAAATAGTCTTCTGCGTCACTGGTAACCTCATCCTCAGAAAACTGGAGGCGCCTCATTTTCTCTGTTTCAGTGATGAGAGCTTCCGACACATCGTGATGCCCAGCCGAGGCTTCTGTGAGATGGTAACCCACAGAAGCTTCACAGTCTGCGTTCTCGTGTATATTTACATCTTCCACCCCCACTTCCTGGACCTTTGCTTCTGACACATTTAGCAGCTCTGACAGGATAGATCTGGGAAGCTGGGGGAACTCAGGTTTCTTAGCTTCAGTGTCATTTTCTCTTTCGGCAAGCCATCCAGTGATGGATTTCTGTTTGAACACACACTGCTCCAGAAGACACTTTAACTGTTCGTCAGAGGGACGCAATGTGCAGTCTAACTGAGGAAACAAACCAAATTTTCATAGTCAATTGAGTAAATGTGTTTGATTTTGGTAATCCTCCAGTAGTACAAAATAAATGCCTGTGCCACAAATCCCCTCTATATAATTCATGTAAGTAGGAAAATAATTCATTTTAAAGTATCCAAAAGTGCAAGGAAAATGCACAGCAACCCTAAGGAACAAGTTTCAAATCAGTCATGTCCACTATAATCTGTGGTTGAGGGAGGAAGCCTACAATGATGATGAAAATAAATGACTATTCCAAATTAATCACTAACACCCTTTCTATATTGAGTTTAAATGGACAGATTAGAAAAGGCACCTCCAATTATAAAAGTCTTGGGTCATCAAGCAGGAAAGGAAAGGAAGAAATCACTTCTTTGATAAACAGCCAGGAATTCTGCCATAATCTAATAGGTATTTCTCTGTCTCCACTCTTTCATCAAAGTGACCCACGTCCCTAACTGCGTGTATGTGGTGGGGGAATCTCGGACAATCAGGGCAGACCACACCTGCCCCGAGGCATCACCACTCCCGTTTCTGTCCACAGCTTGCAGCAGACAACACTGCTGAGGACTGAGGACAGAACAGGAAGGGCAAAGGAGCAGCACACCCTACACGTGCGATGGCTTCAGAGCTACGGAGTCGGCAGGCACCGAGGCAGTCCAAGAGCAGTGCACTGTAAATGGAAGACCAGATCAGACACACGGCATTTAATCTCTGCTTGGAAGGGTTCTCAGGCCCAGGTGTCTTAGCCAAGGCCTTAAGGATTTAAAAACACATTTTTCTTCTGTAATATTCTCAGGAAATTAGTAAAAAATAAACCAAGTGAAAATAAAGGTCCATGTTCTATAAGAATTCAACTGAACAACAGGTCATTTGAGCTTCAACAAAAAGGAATAGTATTAAAATATATAGGAACATATTGGAGAAAATATGTCCCCTCCTCTAATGAATCAGCATCTTCCTGGATTTACATGGTGAATTACATAGGAAAACACTAATCCTCCTTTAAAGAGGAATGAATTATCTGAGCACAAGAAGTCCCCCATAAGAAAGCTTAATTATTAATTTCAATGGTTTTAATTTCTGTTTTAGCAAAGTAAAATACTGCCATTGGCCTGCTTTGAAAGCACATAGTAAGAAATACCTAAATACTCTCTTGATTCAAAGTACCAGGGGGAAAGCTGCCACTGGAATTAGTACAGTTAACTCACTGTTACAGAATGCTTTAGTGCACAAATAATAAAAAGTATATAAAACAAGTTTTGAATGTTTTGCAAATATATACTATATTTTAAAATTATATTTAACTCTTCTATGTTAATACTCACAGTGGTTAGTACCATTGTAAGTCTGAGAACAAGAAACTGGGACTGTATTCTTACTAATTGCCTGGAATTCGCAATCAAGTAACTCACCCTAAAGTTAACAAACATGTCGAGAGGTAGGAGTTGAATTATACATTAGCGCACCTATTTTTAATAACTAAACACTTTAGAGCGTATCCAGATGTGGTACTTTACCCATCATCAGGAGTATTTCCTTCACTCTACTACGTAAATCTGCCATACTAGAAAATACTTGCCACTTTCTGAAGCACTTCTAGAAGTTCTCTTTCATGAGTGCCTTTTAAGATATGATCAAAAATATAGTGAATGCTGCTGCCAAGTGCCATCCAACAGAAAAGCAGGCTTGCAAAAACATTACAGTGTGTCCTCAATCACCTTATTCAGTGGGTCCAGCACCATGAAACTTCTGGCTGTTCCCCAAAGTCAAAATGATCACAGAAGGTAAACATTTTGAATCAATTCAGGACACCAAGTCAATCATGACAGCACAACTAAATGACACTCACAAAAGAGGACTTCCAGAACTGCTTCAGAAAGTGGCAAGAACAATGGGATAAATGCGTTCTAAGTGAGGAGGAGTATTTTGAGGGGGATTAATGGCAATGAGTCTTTTACTGCAATAGATTTTAATTTAAATTCACTATATTTTCAGTCATACCTTGTATAATGAGCAGACAATTCCCTAGGATTTAGAAAGAACCCACTGGAAGTCATCCTCACCAAACATCCTCACCAAAGGCTTATCATGATACTTCAGATAGGAAAAAAAACAAGCAGTCCATATAGGAGCAGAAGAATAAAGGATTGCAGAAGAAAAGCTTCAAGAGGAATAAAAGAAGGCAAAAGATTGGTAGATATGCTTGACCACTTTCAAAAATAACGATAGGATAGATGTTTGGCAGTTCTCATGATATATTTAGCTAAATACATAGTAAATGAAACAAAGGGAAAAACAAAGCAATTATAACAGGGGGAAAATAAGTTGTATGAAAAGAAAAGAAAAGAAAAGCAGTGTATTCAGATATATACACACAAAAAACAATAAACAGAAGAAAAATAAAATAACTATTAACTCTAGGACAAACCAAAAGCTATATAAAAAAAAGATGCCAAAGGAAACAACTCACTTTCACTGCACTTACACAATAATCATAATATAAATACTAAAGCTTGAGGTAACAAAAAATTGTAATTTAACTCTTTTGGGGAAATGAGAGGAGAGAGAAAGGGTGTTTGGAGTAACAAAGTTAAATCCTTGGCTATTATTTCAGGAACCCAATATATAATATCTGAACTAATCACTTAAAAAGTCAGTTATTAAAAATAATATACAGGTAAACACTAGGGGAAATGTCTGAAGGAATTAAAAGTGATTGATAGGAGACAGAAGCAAGAGATAGGAAAATGTGAGTTAAGGAGCTACTATTTTGTTTAAAACATTTTAGTAAAACTTTTATTTATTTTATTACTATAATAAAAATTTAAATTCACTTGAAATAAAATTTAAATATATTAAAAAATAATTTTAAAATAAAAATTTGAAATATTTAAATGAAATTCCCAACTGGTTGTATACTTGGACATCAGAAACAGAACCAGGTTTCATGGAGCCAGAAAGATATATAATCTTGGGGCAAGGGGAGAGTACTTCTTCAAAATAAAAGAATACAAACCTAAAAATATAACATCAGATAAAAGTTCACAACAAATTACTGGAGTCCTGGAGAGTTAAGTCCATCTCTTATATTATGCCTTTAGATTTTTGACCAAAAATGCTTATAGAAGTGTTTGATATTGCAAACCCACTTCCTTTCCCCAGCCAAACTTGTATAAGTGATGGGCCCTGCCTATAGCTACACTGACTTCACAGTAAATCTGGGTCTGGGTAGTCTGAGATAAAACATAACACACTTCAGCCTCTGTGTACACAGAAACAACTGAACTACAATGACCCTGATCCTCATGGAGGACACAACTTGATAGGAAAGAAAACACAGAGACTAGAGCCTGGGCTCTGTCTGAGCTTCACTGCGTGAGCATGTCACCCGACTTTCACCTTCGTCTGTGAAATGAGGGACTGAAGATAATCTACAAACTAACTTCTCACTCTGAGACTGCTTTTTATGAATAACTACTCTAAAAATAAGAATAAGAGGCTAGACGTATAGCTCGGTGGCACAGTATGTACTAGCATATGCAGGGTCCTGGTTTCAACCTCCAGCACCACCAAAAATGAAAATAAGCAAAAATAAATGAAAGAACAGAACTTTCTACTGATGTAAGAGTTTAGCCCTGGGTAGAATTATTAGAACAAATTAATAAGAAAAAGAGAAGTTTAATTTCCTTAGCTTCTTCACAATATCAATGGTGACCTCAAAATATTGTAAGGAAAAGTTAATCAAATATGTTAAGTCCTCAAATCAAAAAACTTGATTAGTGTTTCTGGTGGCAGTACAGAGCAGAAACTTCAACACAACCCTTATTTCTCTCTTTTGATTCCCAGCACAGCTTTGCCCAAACTAGAAGCTCGGTAAATGATTATTATGAGAATCATTTAAGCTAAGGCTGCCTTAAATGGTTTATAAAGTACTACACCAATATAAGTTATTTACAAGTACCAGGCTGGAATAAACTAGGGCTCTATCTCAAACACCCCTAACTACTCTGGACAGGTGAAGGGCCCACCCGTAACCTTCATCCAGGCTGCTCTCTGTACCCCTGAGCTAATGAGCTCCACGGCCAAGCCACTCACTGTGGGAGCACAGTCAAGAGACCATCTGCTTAAGTATTCACCTTTCACGCCAGCTCTAGTTTCCCAATATTTCGTAAACAAGTTATTATTCTTACTATTCCTGTCCTTCATAAAATTCAACATGGTGTATCTCAGGCTTCATTTTTCCAGATCAGAGTGCAATCCATTTTCTCTCTCTCTTCCCATCTCCATTTTAGTAGCCCTTTTATGAATCTTCTTTCCTATTTTAGTCAATACACATACAATACATAAGTCAAAGAATACACGTCTTGTAGTTTTTTCCTCAGGAGAAGAATACAGTACACTCGTGATGTAAGTTCTCATGCAGCTTGCTGGTCTTGTCGGCACAATGGTTGAGGTTTTATAAAATAATAACAACTAGCATTTCTTAAGTATCTACATTAAGCCAGACATTACCCTATGTATATTAGACGTATTGATTCCTTTACTCTTCACAATAAGCTTACAAGGGAGGTACTATTATTATTCCCATTTTATAAATGAAAATATTGAGGTGGCAAGAATTTAAGCAGCCTACCCAAAGTCATAGAGCTAATAAATAGTGGGATTCAACTGGGTCCAGATCCCGTACACCTCCACTGGGCTATGTTCCCTCTCACTGTAAACCAGTTTTCCCTCCACCATCCTCCAAGTGTTCTCGTCCCTGGTGAAAATACAAATTAAAACAATACTGAGGATCCATCTTACTCCAGAAAGAATAGCCGTTATCAAGAAATTAAATAATAACAAATGCTGGTGGGCTACAGGGGAAAGAGGAACCCCTCTTGTTAGTAGGAATGTAAACCAGCATAACCACTATGGAAATAAGTATGGCGATTCCTCAAAAAACTAAAACTAGAAATTCCATTTGATCCAGCTATTCCTCCTCTAGCTATCTTTCCAAAAGAGTTAAAGACATAATATTACAGTGATACATGCATATCCCTGTTTATAGCAGCATGACGCATAATAGCTAAATCTTGGAAGCAGCCTATAGGTCCTTTACAGAAAAATGGATAAAGAAAATATTGTATTTATACACAATGGAGTACTACTCTGCCATAAAGAATAGGTTTGAGTCATCTATAAGACAATGGATGCACCTTGAGAGCAAAATGTTAAGTGAAATAAATCAAACACATAAGCTTAACTGCAACATGGTTTCTTTTATATGAGAAACCCAAATTATAAAGAGCAAAATAAAAGATAGATAATAGGAAATAGGAAGATAGGTCTTTTGCAAATGGGAAGGGAACCAAGAGATGGAGGCAGGGAGAAGGAAGAGGAAGAGAAGGGGATGAAAAAAGAATTGAAATGTGTGATGTACGTGTGCGAACTCCCCACAAGGAATGTAAACAGTATGTACTGCAAACATGTACTAATAAAAAACAAGTTTAAAAACAAACAAACAAAAAATAAAACATGCAAACAAAACCCTGCAGAGTATTTCCCTTTTTGACCCACACTAGCTTTGTGTTTTAGGCAAACTTACACAGTGTCCTCACTTTCAGCTCACAAACACACACACACACACCAGCCATGGCTCCATTCCCAGGGTGCCTACCTCTTATACTTCTCCACCCAGGTAAATGCCAGCTTGGTGTAGGAGCTAAATCCAATGAGTACAGCAGCCTGTAATTGCTGGCAAGGGAGCACAGACTGTTGATTACCTCACTCTAATCCCAGCCTCCCACCCTGTGCATCCATCTGGAACTTCCCCAGCCATAAGAATCTCCAGTTATTTGGGCAATGGGTTTGTTGACAAGGCAATCAAAATCACATCACTAGCACAAACAATCAGAAAGTTCACAACTATAAACCAGTAGAGGCAATCTTGGTCTTTGATGTTAAATTTATATCAGGTGTTCTTCCCCAAACAAGCGTTTTTACGACCCACCCTCTAAAGCCAATACCATTATCGCAAGGGAGAAATGGGCAGAAAGCCAGAACGTCCTAAATGATTCAAGTGACCACACAGATGTAAACAGTTTTCAGTGACTCCTAGTCCTACTTCAAAATAACCAACCAGAAAACATCCCACCCTTTGTTTAATTACCAAGATATAAATTCACAGCTCTCTGCAGCAGCTAGTGCTGGCCACACCCAGGTAGCAGTTTATTCTAGTCAAGGCTTTTTAGCTATAAGGAATAGAAACCCTCATCTCAAAAAGAAAAAAAAAAAAAAAGAGGCGGTAGGGGTAAGGGCCACTGTAGGATCTAAGAGGTCATTCCATGGACACCGACAAACAGCAAATAAACTATTGACAGGCTTTTCGGTGCCTGGAACTGGAAGCCACCAAAAGCAGAAGGCATGTTCTCCATCGCCCTTTTTCTGGCTCTGTGCTCACTTCACTCACTGCACGCCTGACACAAGGTCATCCTCCTTTCTAGAGAACAGCTGTCTCTGCTCAGGACTGTTTCCATGTCTCACGGTCTAAGCTTACCTATGTAGCATGAGCCTAAAGAGTCCAGCACCCACCAATGAGTGACTATGGATACCTGAGCTCAAATTTTCAACAAGATGACTTCACTGTTTATGGACCTATTATATCAAGCTCAAATGCGTGCCACGGGTCCAATCATCTACAGTGACGACCACACAGTATGAACAAGTCCATGCTTCTGGCAGGGCTGTGGAGAGAGGTGGTTTCCTAAAGAACAAGGCACAAGTAGGGCAGGGGCTGCTCAAAAAAAAAAAATACTATACTTTAAAATACAATTGTTATGAAATATACAACCGTCAGAAGGGGGCTGCCACTTAATAAGTTTCCAGAGTCCACAAAGGATTAGTAATCGAAGTATTTCCAACTTCACCAATCTCAAGTCCGAGTATTCACTGAACAGCTAACTGACATATAAAAGTAAAACTGCTTATCAGAAAGTATTCATTTGTGGATAGAACAATACAGGAATTTCAGTTGGACTACAGAGCAGCAGTATCAAGTCAAAACATTCCCATCAGGCCCATATAGGCTAAAGAGGCTCGTATGACTTCTCGTGGCTCTTTTAGATTAAACAAATGTGAGTGGTGTTCATTTTAATGAACTAGGCACTGGGGATTCACAGAAGGAACAGGCTTATTCTCCCCTTTTGCCCAGCTCCTTCCCTCTCTATACAACTACTCTGTTCTCCCATCTTCTTCTCTTAGATGCAAAAGCAAGTCTGGCATGTACACAGCTCTTAGGAGGTCATAGCAGGGTCAAAATGTTCTAGGGGACGGGGAAGATGTACCACATTTTTAACCAGAATAGTTAAACCAGAGGCTGTCTGGCCAGAAGAGAACTTGAACTCTAGTCTAAAGGAAGGCAAAGGTCATTGCCAGAGAAACTATGTGAAACATGAGGAGTAAGGGTTGAGGGAAGGCTGTAAACAGGAAAGTGAGTCAGCCCCCAGGTCACTAGCTGGGAAGATCTGAAGAAGGAACAGCATTGAGCAGGAAGTAGATCAAGGGCAGCGGCCCTAGGGTGAGGCTATAAGGCTGTGGTGGTGTCGGAAGCCAACTTTTATGTACCTACTGAGTCCAAGGGACTCTGCAGAACCGGTCGCCACCCTTCCCAAGCCACCTGTGATCCATGAACAGCTAGGTGGGGAAGGGCTCGCCCAACGGGTTTGGGTTTGCCTGGTGAGAGTCTCTGTGCCCCTGAGCATTCTGCAGCGGTTCTCTTCCTGTTGCACAGATGCCAGAGCTGGCTCTAGGGCATCAGGAATCCATGTTTCTGTTTCTTTCTCCAGGACCAGATGGGTGGGCTCCAGCAGGACTCCCACGTGTCAGGTGGGCATGGGTGGGAGGAGCTATTCCTGTGGGAATCTCTATTCCTGTAATTGAAACAAGGGCCAGCTTTATTTGATGACACGTTCAGAAGATTGCGGACGTGTGCAGAGGAGAGCCAGATCTACTTGCCTGCTTTGATATCCAGCAGGGTAACTGGTGCAAAGGGGAGTCTCATTTGCCCATTTTGTGGTACAATTATCATCTGAGGGTTACCAGCAGTTGGTGTTTTTAGCAGAGAGACAGCAAGTCCATTTAGGTCAGATTCCCTTCCCTCTGAGGAAGGCACCAGAAAGGGCCTTTTGTCACGTGTCTATCGTTTCCTTTCCTGAAACCAGGCTGCGGCTCCCACCCTGAAGCAGAGTCTGGCACTCCCATCCCACATCCCAGAAAAATGCACTTGGGCCGATGAAGTGTGCACATTTGCATACAGAGGCTAGAAAAGGGTTCCAGACTGAACAGTGGTTATCCTCATGGGGGCTGGTCCAGCTCCCCACACTCACTCCAGTGAGGCATATCCAGTAGGTCATGTCAGGGCCACCGACTCCCACTATTCACCAAGACTGTTGGTTTATTGGCATGGAAGAAGCCCTTCCATACTCTCCTTCTGATGTCTATTTTTACCATGTAGAGATAAATGGGATCAAGGGAGGTTATGATAGGGTCAGAAGTCAAGTATGCCATAGCTATTTTAAATGCCTTCACCTCAGCTGGACTCCGAATCACACCTTGCCCTTTCCAGGAGGTCAGCTGGCTGATGAGTCAAATTGGAGAATTTGGTGTAACTGAAACTTGAAGAATCGCTGTGTTCTCACAGGTGCCTCCTCTCTACAACCTTAAATCCTTTGTTGGACATCATCCAAACTTCACAAATGTGAGAAGGGTGAGTTCGAGCCCAGATGTGTAACTTGACCACTTAGCAAGACCCTGCCTCTAAAAAAGGTGGGGGAATGGGGGGGTGAGCTGTAGCTCAGAAGGCCCTGGATTCAATGTACCAATGGAAAAAAGAAAAAGAGGAGCTCCCTTAAGGCCAGGTCAGACGAGCACATCCAACAAGCATTAAAGAAGATAAATGGCACCCACTCACACCCAGGGCTAGAGGACACGGAGGAGGCCATCTTTTGGTGCCAAAACAAGGCAGAGCTGGGGAACAACCCAAGAGGTAGTGCCTGGCCTCACACAGCTGTCAGCAGATTGCACAAACCCTTGGGTTATGACCACAAATACTTCTGTTTCCAGAGACATGGGCTCCTGTGGTCAGTGCCATGTCCATCAGCTGCTCCAAGGACAGCTGCCCTGCCCCTTTCTTGTGAGATGACCACCGCACAGACACAGCATGGTCTGGGTATCCTCTTTCCAATCAGAAAGCCCAGCTGCACCCCACCCACACGAGCGCTCCCTCAGAGAATGCTCAACCCTAAAACAAGAAAGGGAAACTGAGTATTTCCTCAACTGGCCAAGATGTCTCCTGATGGCACAGACAAGTCCCGGAGCCAAGCTAATCGCTGTTTTAATGCTCCAATGTGGTCAGCGTCCATTTATCTACCACCCAGATCTACACATTTGCCTGCTGCCAGGTGGCGTAAATCTAACACAGCTTGTGCTGCTCCCACTGCTGTGGGTCCAGGGGTGTCTACTGGCGCCACTGCCGTGGCCCCCCATGCGGCCCGTGGGCACAGAACACCCTCTTGTCTCTCACACTTCTCTGTTGCTGCTGAGGTGTGCTTTGTTAATGGGGTGTGAGACGGTCAGTTGGCACTTCCGGGCACAAGAACCAGTGCAGGAGAATGAATATCCCTTGGGGCAGAATTTGGCCAAGGGTAGAGTGGAGCCTGTGAATAAATGCCTTTTGCTCCTCTCCCTAGAAGGACCATCCTAAAATGCAGTCACTTACACAGCATCTCTCTACAGATGTCTCACAAAACCCAACAACCAGTTGTAACTGCTAGCAAGCAGTGCCCAGAGATGGATAGCACAGCTCTTGATATTTGTTCTCCCTCTTTCTGTGCCCCACTTCCCTTTCCCATTTCTGTTTCTCTGTTGTTGCCTTCACCAGCTAAGCAGTAGTATATAAACGTTGGCTTCAGGCTCTGCTGTCCCAGACAAAGACAATCACAACATGTCACAGCTTCCAACTCCTGGCAGGGCTCTGAGGGAAGCAGTGTGAACTGGACAGGGTGGGCCTGGGAGCAGAGGGCCAGCAACCCCACCCGGCCTCTGCAGACTGGTCAACAAGGCTCGCAGGGCATTGCTGGCTGCGGGCAGGGATGCGGGGCTCTGGCCAGCTCCATGAAGGCTGCCAGAGGCAAAGTGATGCTCAAGGAGCCCAAAGCTCATTTCCTACCAGCACTGCTGGAACCACAGTGGCAGAGCCCTGTCTGAGGGGGCAGGATCAAAGGAGAAAGCCTCTGGAGCCCCAGGAGGATATTTGCTCAGAGAAGCAGAAGCGACCGAGCTGGAGGGAGAACATGAGCTCGAGCTGGAGGGAGAAAATGAGCTCGAGCCAGGGGGGAAACCCAAAGTCAGAGCTTCGGTTGGACCATCAAAGATTAACAGACAGAAAGACAAGCATGAGAAGTAAGAGAGGTCTCAGCATATTGTTCAGTCACTGAGCAGTGTCCGTGCAAAGACAGGAGATCTGCCTTCATTCTAAGGCGGGGGGCGGAGTGTAAGATAAAGCCCAAGGTCTGAAGGAAGCCAAGCAGCCCTACAAGCCACCAAGGAATTAAAATGAGGCCAGGGGACCCAGGCAGACATGCGACATCCCTCCTCCTCTTAGATGCATCTCCAGTACTCTTTCTCCATATTGTTTTCCATTTGGCAAGATCCCCCCAGTTAAGTGTTCCTTAAACTTTCATGCTATAGTTTTTTTCTTTTTGGGGGGCAGTATTGGGGATTGAACCCCAAAGCCTCCACACTGACACAGTAAACTATACACCCAGCCCTTTCTACTTTTTACTATGAAACAGTAGCAACCCTTAGAGAGAAAGGGAATACCCTTTAACAACAGCACAGAGTAGCAGAAGGAGGCTGGACTTTTCTAAGTTTAAATCCCAGGCCCCTCGGTCCTCAGCTGTTTGACCTCTCAAAGTCTCAGGTTTCTAATCAGTAAAACAGAAATACTAGCAACTACTGACTCCTAACAACTGGTTGCAAGAAACACTACCAAATAACAATTTGCAATGAGATGCATGTGTGAAGCTGCTAGCCCCAGTCCCGGTGCAGAGCGGGTAGTTCAATCAATGCCAGGACATAACACTGGCAGCAGTCTATCACCTCTCAGGAGGTGACAGGCTGAAATTTGCCCTTTCCAATTTCAGCTAGCCCCTACCTTTGAGGATCTCTCTGGGATACCACCAACAGAGCTGTATGGATAATTTCACTACTAACAACTTGCAATGAATAAACTGTCACGTGTACTCTAGTGGATTTGTGGTGACTCAGAGCTAAAGAAGCCATTAGATTAGATGCTGGGAAAGAGCAAACAGGAGAAAAAAGAAAACTATGACCTCTGCCTTCACACTTCAGAACAGACTCTTAAATCTTCAATATTAGAAAGTCCCTTTTACCCACCCCAGCCCCTCTCCTTTTTCTCCTCCCTTCCCCAAGGTATCCCAAGACTTCCTGCTGCCCCCAGCCCTCTTCACCTGAGCACACCCTCCTGAGAAAGTATACTCAATGCCAAACTTTAAAAACTTTCGTATCGCCCTCATATCCAAAATCATCCACACTAACATGTTTCCTCAGCACTCTGCCTAACACTAAGCAATCACGTCTGTGTGTAACTCTCTTAAGGAACAGACTCCCATTTTACAGGACCACATTTGAATCAGAATAATGTAACCCAAAGAAGTGATTTTAAGACTAGAATTTAGACCCCATCACCAAAGGCAGAAAGATATTTGAAAGACATCCCTTCTAGCACCATAAATCAAGGCACACTGGGCAGAGATAGTCCTAATATGGTTGGACAAATGATCAGTCCTGTCAAATTTCATCAGATCTGACTTTCCTGTTGGTCTACAGATAACTCCACATTTAATTTGTTAATCAAGGAGGGCTTTTTCTAGTCACAAATGAGTGACCTATAGCATTTCCCAGGGTTGAGCAAGTGTTCCTGGAGCTTTGCCCTGTCTAGACATGTATCTGAAACATCGAATTACCCCTGTACATTCTGTACAGCACACAAAGCCCAATGCCATTACATAAACATGAGGCTCCCTATTAATATTGCTGCTCACTGAACTGTCTTTTTACATTTGCCAATCTCAAAGTGAAACTGTGCTACTGCTGAGGATAAGAATAATATACTGTGAATAACAAGTTCCAAGGTATGCTATGACTCAAATTGTGGGAACTAAATTCTCTAGACAGCAAACAAAACAAAGCCATTTAGTGAATTGGATTCAAATTCAGAGAGATCTAAATAGTTGATAACAGCACATTCTCTCATAAATGATACATTTAAATATTTTCTCTTTTACTTCTTCTGCTTAGAAGGCTATAAAATACAGAAGAATCTTTCCACTTCCCTCCCTATTACAGGTCCTATATCAGGCGGTGTCCAGATAAGTCCCTGTCAGGCTGGGTCAGGACCTGGAGAAGACAGAGTTGATAGCTCTTGATTATCTTCCATGGTCCAAGGTACTGATTTACATTATTCTGCTTAATCCATCCCTACCTCAGGTGGGGATGGATTAAGAAATCATCTTCCACACTGAAAAGCTAAGAAAACTAAGCCTCAGAGAAATTAAACCTTTTTTTCTTCCAGTACTTCCGGTACTGGGGAGTGAACCACAGCCTTTGCACTGAGCTAAATCCCCAGTCCTTTTTTAATTTTTAAAACAGAGTCTCATTAAATTGCTAAGCTCCCAGGGCTGGGCTCAAACATGTGATCCTCCTGCTTCAGTCTCCCAGAGTGCTGGGATTCCAGGCATGTGCCACCATACACAGCTGAGAAATTAAATATCCTCATCCAAGCCCCAGAACTAATACAAAAAATGAAACCAGAACATACAGATAGGGTTTCTTCATGCCCATAACTGTGCTTATACACATGCTTCCAAGAGCTGGTTAAACTGACTTCCCAGGGGCAGCACTGTGACAGCACCGTGGGCCACTGTTTTACACCTGAGAGTGGCCCACAGTGAAGCCCCTTTTACATCAGAAACCTGAGGCAAGTGTGTGAACAAGAGGCCCTCTCCAGGTGACACCTTCCTCTGTGTCCCCTGACAACACCCTCCACATCTGCCTTTCCTGCTAGATGTTTTCGAGGCCGGGACCAGGTCCTCCTCATCTGTGCCCCATTCCTCCACAAAGGCCTGGCACGATGTGACCTGTGGCGAAGGCACGTCGCCGTGCTCTGCTGGCTTCTGCGGCGTCTCTACCTCTGTAAATTTGGTGGTCTTAGATAGTTCTTTACCGATGAGTGGTCCCAGCACATGGCCCGGCCCAGCCCCAACCTTTCTTCTCTCCCCGAGGCCTGCTTTGGAACCTCAGGGCTTTGGAAAGTAATGGCCTAACCAATTCATGAAATTTTATGGGGTTTGCTTGTTTTGTTTTTGTTTTTTGTTTTTGTGGTACAAGGAATTGCACCTGGGGCCTTTGCAATGAACTACATTCCCAGACTTTTTTTTTTTTTAAGACTGGGTCTTGGTTGTTTTGTTTTTAGTTTTTTGAGACAGTGTCTCACTATGTAATCCAAACTGGCCTTGAACTCACTATGTAGCCCAGGCTGGCCTCAAACTCACAGTAATCCTCCTGCTTCAATTTCCAAATGCTGGGATTACAAGCGTGTGCCACCACACCCAGTTTAGACAGGGTTTTGTTAAACTGCTGATTTGCTAAACTAGGCTCCAGTTTGATATCCTCCTGTCTCAGCCTCCCAGAGTACTGGGATTACAGGTGTGTACTACCACAAACCTTTGCTTATGATTTGGGCAGAGCGAACAATAATGCTTTAACTCCTAAGAATTCCCCAACATAAGGAATGTTAGATTCCAGCAAGAGTAGGCAAACAGACAAATTGGTGAAAGGACAGGTATTCTGTCACCCTCTACAGGCAAGGATTCACATCACCTCAGGGTAAAGGTGACACTAATAAAGATAGCACCTAAACTTCACACTAGCTCAACAAGGAAATGCTTCAGATAAACAAAAATCCCAAAAGTAATAAAAAGCCTGAATTATAGGCCTATCACTGTGGTATTCACTCCAAATCTGACGCAGAGGCTTAAGTTTAGTTTGCCATGAAAACAGAACTGAATAGTATTCAGTTTTGATTGTGGTTACATTTAATCATGGAAATCTACTCGAGTATTTACGTAGAAAGCCTCAAAACACGGCAGAAAATCATCCTTTTCATAAACATTTATAGGGTAAGACCTTCTCAAAAGGCTCTTTCTTAGTAAATAAATACTTCAAATAAACAAAATAGGGCCCCTAGCTTTCCTGTGTACATTTTCTAGTCAGGTCATGGTAACGCTTTCTCTTTTGATTTCCGAGGACAGGCTAGGATGAGCTCCGGCCTTTCTACTAGACGAGGCACTAGGTCACTTATTTAGGCCGGAATAGGGATTTTACAAGTACAGCCTATGTTTAACAGGGTAGTTGTTGGGAACACCACCTAATTGAATATGCTAAAATATCTTGACTGGAGAAATAACGAAGGTTCAAATCTTTGTACCTTCTGATTGAGTAATACACAAAATAACTATCTCTGGAAGTCAGACAATATAATGAACAGACTTTGTTTTCTTCTGGTCAAATTTCAAATTAATGCTTTAACTTGAAGTATGCACAGTAAAAACACAATTTCTCCTCAAACCAAGTAACAAAAATTTAAGGGCAATAGTGGAAATCCAATGTGAAAATGGAAACACAGAGACGTAGATTCAGATATGTGTTTCCATTTGCTGGCTATAAAGTCTCCTTCTAGAACTGCCATATTTGGGGCCTAAACTCTTTAAGGTCCAAAATCTTCTAGAATTACCCTTTTTAATATCCCAAATCTTCCCTGATAGGCTGTCTGGTGGCGGCGAACCCATGGCATGTGTGCAGCAACGGACTGTTTATATCATCAAAAGTGCCAAAACATTCGCCATCACTGGGCTATCTTTTCAAAATGACAATACAATTGATTGACTTAACTTACTTTTTTAATTACAAAAATTAATCACTAAGCAGGAGACTTTTTCATAAATAATCTCTTGAAATTAATTTTCATTTGTAAATTTCCATAAGTGTATTAATCCATAGGATAATTACTGTACTATGTAACTTACTATATTAAAATTAGCAATATGTAACTATGAAACCAGTAGAGAGGAAAATCTCTAGATATGGTTAATTTAATAAATATATCAATTTGAAGATTCATTAGGGTTTTCAATACTCCGTTTCAAAACGGAAGCCATAGCATGCCATCACTCTTATTTTAACACACATTTCATATTTAAGTTCCAGATATTAAAATGTTAGGTGCTAGTTACAGACCATCACGTAAGCTTTAACCCTAGAATCTGCTACCACACAGAATGCACAATAGGTGAAAGAACTCTAACAATAGTGTAAATCTTTGACATTCCTAGGGGAGCTTCATGGCTCCCAAATTTACACAGGCAAATGCTTAGGTATGGGCCTTGACATTCCCCTCAGTCCTCCACAAGCCCACTACCCCTCCTGTTCCATGAACTCTGAGCTCCTCCCCATGGCCAGTCCCTCCACCGTACACTAAAGACCACCCCTTCTTGCCATTCTCCCCATTCTGTTTGCATCTTCACTTCCTCCTTCCTTACCTGGTTATTCTCATGTGAAAACAAAATGGTCATTATTCTCCTACCTGTCTGTGTGGGAATTGGGTGAAAGATATGACTTCCTATTGTAAGGGCTTAAATCAAGGCCCAGTTTGCCAGAAGACAAACATTTTTTGGCTGCAAAAATCAAATCACAGAGCTAAGTGCCCATTTACTTCAGTTGCAGGCATCCCGTTATCAAGAGCCAGTTCCAAGGATGTCCCTGCTGGATGTTCCCAGTAAGATGCTCATCATGCTACCTATCACGGTAGTCATGCTACCCACTTTGCCTTCTGACAAGGTGGGTTACTTAAGCTCCATTACATTAGGTTCCTAATACTCCCTGTAACACCAGGGTCCGTATCATCCACCAGGCTCTAGGGTGTGCCGGGGCATTGTCCATCAGAAGGCGGCTCTCCTCAGGCTGTTGTCAGAAAGATAGTTCTTAATGATGGGTATAAACACATCATGCAGCCATCCCACAAAGGACTGTCTTGTGCCCCAAGATTTCACATTGGCTTTCCACATGACAGTCTGGCCTTGCACATTCTGTTCCCTGAATGCATGAGTGGTCTGGTAACGGCACACAGTAATGGCTTAACCTTCAGATTGGTGCTTGCGTTCACACACAGCAAAGGGTTAATCTGTCCTTCACGAGCTTGTGCCCTGCCAGTGCCTTTTCCTCCTGCATGATATAGATTCTGTTCAGCATCTTCTTCCAGAAGGGCCCTGTTTCATCACAGCTGAACACCTGTTGAGCGACGTATCCTTCTGCCTTCATGAATTCTATGAATTCTTTCTTGTAGGCTTCTGCAGTAGCTTTGTCAGAACTGGAAGCCTCACCATGTCTTATCACACTCTGGATGCCACTTCTCCTGTGGAATTTATCAAACCACCCTCCACTGGCTTTAAATTCATCACTTGTTGCGCCTGTAGAGGGGCTTCCTGCAGTGCACTGTGCAGGTTCCTGGCTTTTTCACAGATCATGGCTTCACTGACATTACCACCTGCCAGATGTTCTTCACTCAGCCACACTAACAAAAGCTTTCCCAGCTCTCAGCACTTGTGTCCTCCTCTCAGTTAACATCATTACTCCTTTGCCATATCAGCTCCATTGATGGCATCTTTATTCTTCAAAATCATCGAGTTTGTCAACTTCGCCATCTTGTACTCTGAGGCCAGATCAGCCACATGAATACCACGTTCACACTTTCTACAATTTTCTTCTTCAATTCAATGGTTATTTTCTTCAAAACCTTCCTCTTACCATTCTTGCTCTGCACTTTCTTGTTACCTTCATTATCACTCTGCACATTCTTCTTACCTTCATTAATGCTCTGCACATTCTTTTTACTACCATGCCTGCTCTGCACTTGCTTTGTAGCCATGTTGGATTGAATAATACTGTACAGTACTGTATATGCTAAGAAATATACAAAAAAGCTTCTCAGCAAGCATGTACAGGTCTGCCAGGGACCACAATCTCGATTAGAGGAAGCCACAACCATATGTCTATTCAGGGAAGATGGCCACAGTCATGTTTGTCACCTGATGTGGAGTTTGTGAATGGAAGCAAAAGTTTGCCTAACACTTCTGTTCAAGGACTATGTTGTTCATGAACAGAAGCATTCGTGAACTGAGGTATTACTGCAACTGGCAAAGTCTTGCAACCACTTGGCGCAGTAAGCTCTCTTCCTTGCTTTGATTTTGTCATCAGCCTTTTTGAGGTATACTGAGATAGAAGTATAGTTCTTGGTTGCCACCATTCTTGGTGTCAATTCCATATCAATCAGAGTTCTTAGTTGCAGAAAATACAAATAATAAAACTGAGACTGGATCCTCTAAGCAGAAATAGAATTGAAACAATATTGTATATTCTCACATAATTATTGAGGCGGCTAGAGGAGGTTATCAGAAAACAACTAGGAACAAATAGGATTCTACCCAACCACATTCAAAACTATGCCAAAGTATTCAAGACTGTTACTTCTAATGGGCTACTCAGGTAGCTAGCAGAGCTCAGTGCCCAGCATCACATGCCAGACAGGATGCTTCTGCTGGAATAGTGGTTGTTGCTGCCTCCACAAACAAATGTTCCTATGACTTCACTCTGGGTGACATCAGTAGGACCCCCATTCTCCCTGCCCCACCCTTTAGTTCAGACTGGGCATACCTGATAAATTGGCTCCAGTATATGTCCTGTGCCAAAGGCAGCTGGGAAACTGAAGAGTGGAATAGCCCAGACTCTGTTGTGAGAGACAGACTCTGAATCCTGCAAAGGTTCACAAAGTGGGAAGTTTCCCAAACAAGACAAGGGAAATCATAGCCAAGTGGGGAAGGAAAAAAAAAGACAAATATCTTCTACAGGTATCTTTATATTATTAGGAAACATCAGTAGAGTAAAAGAAGATAAAGTTTTATGGGAGCCAAAGTTGGAAAACTGCCATATTAAGGGAAAAATAGAGTATTGCAAAAGCTTCATTTATCTGTAAGCATTTGGCATGTGTGGTACAGAGGAATGATTTACAGTAAATCAAAAGAAAGCCAGGACAGACAAGAGGTTCCCTGAAGTTTAACCATGCAAATTAGAAAATCTGGAAATAATATTCTTGATCCTTCCATCTTTTTTTCAGTCCTCAATAAGGCTGATTCATGAAAAGTATTTAAAATATCTCCTAATATTTTCCCAAGAATGTTTTAAAATTCCACAAGGACCTAGAGGAGAACATTTGCTACCAATTAAAACACCTATGAGCATCAAAGAGAAATATTCTTACAAGAACTTGCATCCTTGCTTTCTCTTTAAGCACGTTTAAAGCACATCACTGCATGTTATAGCAATCTGCCTTCTAAGAAGTGTAACTAACAGGAGAAACAATAGAAAAACAATGGGAGAACAAGAAATTTAATTGGGGAAGGATAAAAGAAATATATAACTAGACAAGAGAATTGGTGAATAGTTTGTGATTTTAGCCATTTGTCATTGGTGAGGAGCAAGGCTTTTCTTCTCTACTGTAAGCCAACAAAGGATACAAAAACTACAGAAATACACAATGATATTCTATCTTGAGCAGTTCTGTATTCTTCTCCCTTGCTATAAATCACCTGAGCACTACATAAGTACTTTAATTTATACACACATTTACATCTGGATAGTTATAGCCATTTCACTGCATGTATTCTGGTTACAGACATCTAAAAGACAAAGTACTTAACAAAAATAGGGATAGATGTGCCACAGGGAGGGATGAAAGAGATGAAAGGGAAAAGGGAGAAAAATGGGGGAAATAAGGATACTATAGAAAATGAGGGAAATAAGGTACTACATTATTTTATTATTTGTGGGGAGGCTGGGGTGATTTTGACCAACAAATTTGCTGCATTTCAATAGAAACCTTAAAATTCACAATCCTGAAGGGTTTTTTCCCCCACTTATTTCTAAAAGCTAATGCCAGGTTATTTAAGACCCAATGTTACAGGTTGAAAAAAATATAAAGAAACACTTTCAGATTGCGAAATAAGAAGATATACTGGAAAGAAAAAAGAAAGAACAGAAACAAAGTAATGGCTTGAAAATAGAGGTTAAATTTTTACCAGATTCTCTAGGTTCCTAATTAATACCAAAAACCAAAGTACATCATTTAGCTTCTTTTTGAAGATGCAGCCATTGGGGTCACTGCCAAACCCTGGAGGTCTGCAGGGGGTCCAGAGGAATTTAAGAGGAATGACTCTGAATACTAGAGGTGATGAACCAGAAAAAGCATTTTTTTATTCCTCTGACTACATTTTTTAAATGTTTTTTAACATAACTCTCCTAAAAAAAAATCTTGCCAGCAAGTGAAAAGAAAGCTAGGAAACCACAATTTTGGTCTGTAATTGAAACAAACAATTTTAGTTAAATGTAACTAAAGCAGTAAAAACAAAAATGAATTAGAAGCTGGTATACAAAACTCTACAATTATGTCTTTTAAAAGACTGTAGTCAGGAACTGGCTATACTGCATTTTGTATTGGAATTTTGTAACACAAGTGAGTATGCTAGGGTTTCTCATGAGCCCTATAATTTTCAGGGGGTTTTCTTCAAATCGTCCTTTGGATTCTTCCCTAAAGTATATAGTATACATGGACAGTACCTTTCCTATTTGAAATCACAAAGGTAAATAAAAACATACTATTAACAGTTGAATATTCAATAGCATACTTTAGAAAACCAAGAGTGTGCTACAGGGAATATATACACTATTTTTTCATTTGATTCTTACTAATTATGATAAAAAATGAAGGAATTACAAATAATTATAGACCAACTTAATAGGATACAAAAACCAACATACAAAAATAAATAGCTTTTCAATGTCTAATACTGAACTTGCTGAGAAAGAAACCAGGAGAATAATTCTACTCATAAAAACTTTTAAAAATACCTAGAATCAATCTAACCAAGAAGATGAAAGATGTCTACAATGAAAATTATAGTACACTCAAGAAAGAAAGTGAAGGAGACACTAGAAGATGAAAGATCTTCCATGTTCACAGATAGGTAGAATATTGTTTAACTATTACAAACAGTGATCTACTTATTTGATGCAATTCCCATCAAAATTCCAAAGACATTCTTCAAAGAACCAGAAAAAAATAAATCCTAAAATCTACGTGGAAACAAAAAAGACCAAGAATAGCCCAAAGCAATCCTGAGCAAAAAGAGCAATGCTCGAGGCATCACAACATCCATTTCAAATTATATTATAAAGTCATATTAATTAAAACAGCATGGTATTGACACAAAAATGGGCATGTAGGCCAATGGAAGAGAAACAAACACGCTCAAGTACAACTACCTGATTGTTGATAAAGGAGCCAAAAACATATGTTGGAAAAAAGACAGCTTCTAAAAACTGTTTCTGGGAAAATTGGACATCCACTTGTAGAAGGTTGAAACTAGATCCCTGTCTCTCACCTGGAACAAAAATCAATCCAAAATAGATCAAAGATCTAGGCATATGGCTTGAAACTTTGAAACTACTAGAAAAAAACATAGGGGAACACTTGAAGCCATAGGCGCAGGCAAAGACTTCCTGAATAGGTCTCCAATAGCACAGAAAATGATAGCAAGAATTAACAAATGCAACTACATCAAATTAAAAAGTTTCTGCACAGCAGGGAAATAATCAAGAGTGAAGACACAGGCTCCAGCATGGAAAAAAATCTTTGCCATCTACTCGTCCAACAGATGATTAATATCTAGATGTTACAAAAAAAAAAAAAAACCTCAACAACAAAAATACAAATAGCCCAATCAACAAATGGGTAATGAATTGAATAAATACTTCTCAAAAAACGCAGAACAAGTGGCCAGTAAGTACATTTAAAGGTGTTCAAAACATTTAGCCATGAGGGAAATGCAAATCAAAACTACCTTGAAATTCCACTTCACCCTAATCAGAATGATTGTCATCAAAAATACAAAAAGAAAATACTGGAGAGGTGCAGGGAAAAAGGAATCTTTCTACACTGCTGGCAGGAATGTAAATTAGTGCAGCCCCTATGGAAATCTATATGGAGGGACCTCAAAATACTAAACATAGAACTACCAGCTAACCCAGCTACATTATTCTTTGGCATGTACCCAAAAGAATTAAAGTCAGCATACTGTAGGGACTCCTGCATACCCATGTTTATTGCACCACAACCCACAATCGCCAAGATATGAAATCAATCTAGGGGCCCATTAGCAGATGAATGGGTAAATAAAATGTGACATATGTACACAGTGGAGTATTATTCAGCTATAAACAAGAATAAAATTATGTGATTTGCAGGAAAATGGATGGAAATGGAAATCACTGTTTTAAGAAAAATAAGCCAGACTCAGAAAGACAAGTATCATGTGTTTTCCCTAATATGTGGATCCCAAAAAGATGGCATGAAAGTAGAAAGGAGACTATTATTAGACAAGAAGAAGGGAATAGGGAGGAGGAGAAGGGAGTACAGAAGAGGGTAAGGAGATGAATATGATCGAGGTATGTTATATGTGTGTATGAAACCACACTGAAACCCCAAATTTCATAAAATTAACAGGCACTAATAAAATATGTTTATGAAAAAGGGCATCTTAATTTAGTTAAAAAGTTATTATAAATTCATTTCACAATTAAAACAACACATATACTATTATATTCCCACTAGACTGTAACTACCATTTGGGGAACAGCCGCATTTGTCTTTTTAAGCTTTTAATCCCAGAACCTAACAGACTGACTGCCCAACAAAAGATGCTTAGTAAATATGTGTCAGTTAAATAAATGAATACTTATCATGTAACACAATAATTCAAGAAAGAGTTAAGTGTTAATGTCACATATATACATAGCTCATACTAAAATATTCTTAGGCTCCAAATCAGAAATATTCAGAAAGTATTATTAAATGATTAGATGTTAGAAAAGTGAGAAAAAGTGAAAAAAAAAAGAGACAAAAAAGTAAATATGGAAAGAGAGGGAAACATCACTTGTATTTGGAAGTTCTCATTAGTAGTTTATCCATTAAACTTGAAGTTTATCCGTGGGACCTTTAAGTCTCTCATTCTTAAACTATTAGACATGTTTCTTTGCCCCCCCAGGAGATAACTTGCTCAGGTGTAATTAACAGTCTCCGCCTCTGTTCCCATTAGGTCCATCTGGCTGTGTTCTTTGTGCGACCTTTAGTAGACTCAGAGAACCTTAGAACTGGAAGGAAACATGGGAACCATGTAATGCACTGAGTTTCTCCGTGAGTGTGAGTGCCTTGCCCCAGCTCCCATGGCAGCAGAGAGAAACCCCGCGCCTCTGTTCCGCATACTCGGAAGCCTTGCATGGTGGAAGTGTTCATTAGTTTGCAATGACAATAGTTTTAACCACCCATGAGGAATCCCAAGACTTCTCAAACCACTTCTTGGCTTGGACTCTCCCCATTTGAGTTCTAGCAGCAATGTTCCAATGGGTGTTCATGAAACTCATGAGCAAAGCTGCACTGCCACACAAGAACATAGACAGGATAGGTAGAAACAGATCTTAGATTTCTGGTTTCTAATTTTCCACTCGTGAGTTAGGTCTTTCCCTCCTACCTTCCCATTCTTTTATCACAGGTAAATATTTTAATAGACAATTTTATTAAGCTGTGTAAATGATGAAACCAGGCCCTATAAATCCAGCTGGTCATGACAAAAACCAAACGCTTGAAAAGATGGGTCATTTGCAGGAAAATAGATGGAACTGGAAATCATAATATCATCATAAAATAATATTTTACTTTTTTGTCTCTCATTCTTTCCACAGCTGCTCAGTTCCACAATGGATGCATGCAAGGAAATTAAGTTAGGAGAACCTCTGTACAAAACACTGTCATCCAAAATTTCCCTTCTCAACTAGTGGTGCAATTTGGATGTTATCCATTGGGGTACAGCAAAGAACACTAAATTATATATCATTTTACTCAAGTTCCTTTACACAAGAGGCTCATGGGCAGAGATGACTACAGGGATCTATTAGACACCTGGAAAGCTTTGGAGAAACATGCCTCAAATAGCCTCTGAAGAGAATGAGGAAGGGAGAGAACATATTACATATACAAGCCTATTCTGAATTCAAACAGAAAACAAGTTTTGTTTTGTTTTTTGTTTTAATATTCCCATCAGTCTCCAGAGACCAGAAAGCAGGAGTTGCCTGAGCTGTGGTACCAACCCATCACCTACCACCGGAACACAAAAGCAAAGCTCAAGCAATTCACTCGGAGTCATCACAGGTGCTGGTGACTAATGGGTAAGAACACAAGACTTCTCCAGATGTCTGTCATCTGCCTCTCATCATGTCGCACAGAGTAACCACCTGAATAAGTAGGGGAAAAATCCTCAAAACTGTTAAATCCTCAAAACTGACTGACTAAAATTAACACCATTTGATATCTGAAAACAAATGAGCACTATGACTAAAACCATAAAGAATGATTTAATAAAAAAGATAAAAAACCAAATTGCTGTTATTTGACTTTCCAATGAAAGTGATATTCATGGTTTACCAATGCAATGTTCTTCCAGAAGTTCAGAGAATGAACTACGATTCATGGCTTATAGTCTCTGACACTTTACCCTCATTAACTTGATTTAGGGCCAAAATATGCTCTCCTTCCTGTTAAAACAAAATTGCATGGGATTGAAAAGTATGTCCTAAGGCCTCTGCAGCAACCAACAAATTAAAAATAGGAAAACTCCAGAACTCCGAACAGATCACCTTGCTGCTACAGTAAATTTGCTGCAACCTATAAGCCTTGTAATGCTAGGAATAGTCATAAAATCACTGAGCATTCCCTAATTACAGAGTGCTATAAGAATGCAAATTACAGTCACAGAATAGGATGTGGGCTGGGACCTTTGAAATTAACCTTCATTTTTTGACCTAACATTTGACATTTTGCTATAAAGCCTCCAATTTTAATGTTACATTTGTCAGAGTTAATGAAACTGAAATGAGTCATAGACACTATCTATGACTCACATTATAATATCATCGTTACATAATATTTCAGGTTATTCATGGTACAAAGAAGAACCACTTAGCTGTTGATCTCTTCATTATAATGAAGTACTAAGCATGCTGGCTGATTTTTCCATGCTTGCTAATTTTAATAGAAGATTTTAATGCACCTCCTCCCCTAGCCTAATTTTTATTTATTTTATTAATTTTAATCTGCTTGGGATCCAACAAACCATTCCCTCGCCTGAACAGTAGGCATGTACTAATGGCCTTCCCAGCAAGGCTGGTTGGTGAGTGGCTGTCTCACTCACAGCCCCAGGTGGCTCTTCACAGCCTGTTTCTACCTGAAGGTCTTTATATTTCACCAAATTCTTCAGAGACGGGGATCTGTGGAATTAAGGCTGCTGCATGTGGTAGGAATGCACACATGTTTTCAGCCGCTCTTCATTCAGCCCTGCTGTGACTCAGCTTTACAAGTTCAAAGTTATAAAGTAATTTTTCATTTCTTGAGGCAAAACGCCTCAGTAAGAAAATCCAAAAACTTTTTTTTTTACAGGAGACATGGAACAAGTCTTCAAAATACCTCAAGTTTATTTCTAAGTAAGGGTAAGAGTCTCAAGACAATATCGAGATACACTAAATAAAATTACATGCAAGTTTATTCCATTAGTGAAGTATATAAAGTGGCTGTTGTTGTCATTGTGCCTGTCAACTTTCATCAAGCATACCTCTAAAATAATTTCCTACTATAATTTTCTGAGGAGAAAATAAAATTTCTCTAGTGGAGACAGCTTCTTTACACAATTAAGCAATACATTTTTAGGTGGTAGCTGTAACTCTGCAACAATAAATTCATATCAAGACTCTGCCTTCGGAGAAAATCCTGTGGCAGTATAATTAATCCTTTGCACCTGAGTCGAAATTGTGACAGAATAACGGCACCATTTCGGGCACTGGTGGGGTGAATCTACATTTAACAAAGTAGGAAAGAAAGAAGGAAAGAGCCAAGGTACGAACTGATTGATGTCTTATTTCATAGCAACTGGGAGGCTGAGGCAGAAAGATCATGTGTTTGAGCCCAGCCTGGGCAACTTAGTGACTTAGCGAGACCCTGTCTCAAAATTAAAAAAGGGCTTGGGGATGTAGCTCAGTGTGGGGCCCTGGGTTCAATCCCCAGTACTGCAATAATAATAATGATGATGATGATGATGATGATGATGATGATGATGATGAGTAGGCAACAATGACATGATATAACACAAAAACTTTGTTTCCTTCTTAAAGGTTTCAAAACTAAAGTCACTAGGGCAGGGGATTTAGCTCAGTGACTAGAGTGCTTGCCTGGCAAGCACAAGGGCCTGAGTTTGATCCCCAGCACTGGGGGAAAAACAAAAAAAAAAAAAACTAAAGTCACTAAAGGAAAGGAAAACTAAGTTTTTAAATGTTAAGAAAAATCTATTTTACATAAATCTTGACTGGGCCTATCCCAGATGACATTCCTCTGTGTAGCGGCCCAACTAAGCTAATTGGATATTATCAAACCCTGGAGTAGCCCAAAGAGCTGGTCTGAGATGATGTAGGGGGAATAAAGAGGGGACAGGGGAAAGGACAGATTCTCAGATGAAAAAGACTGCCTGTTTTGGGATCAGAAATAAGCCTGCCAGTCACCCATGAGAGAGTGGGTAACACTGGTGAGTCTCAAATTTGCCTGAATTTATTCTGTAATTTCTGAATATATCTGGGAAAATCTAAGCAATTGATTTCTTTTTGTAAGAAACAATAGGCATTAGCCAAATAAGTAGGAACATCAAGTCTGGCACCTTCTTTTTTCTTATTTTCTTTTTTCTTTTTTTCTTTTTTTTTTCTTTTTTGCCTGTAACTTCCTACCTACTTAACAAAAGTGCTTTTGCAGTTTACTCTTCAACATAAATATTCTTTCATAAGCAAGTTACTTAAATTGGATCTCAGCTTCAAAAATCAACATCACATTTTTCAACCTTCCAATTTACTTTGGTATGACTGGAAAATTCTGCAAAGCTAAGGAAATATGCCAATCGTAAATTAAAATAACATCTGCAGGGCCAAAATATAGCCCATGCTTCATAAGTCTACAAAGGATCTTATGTCACGAGGTTTACAAGTAGCAAACCTTGGTGACAGTAATTTTCCTTAGGTGAAAGTATCAACTAAAATAGCCTGTGAGACATCTTGCTACACCTCTAGATTTCTCATGGGACTTGATTGAGTTTTAAAAATAAAACTTAGTTTCTGACATTTCACCATCCACAGTCAGTCCCTCTGAATGCATACACCTCCTCCTGGAAGGTCATAGTCATCACAGCTGACAGCCTGACAGGGGCCATATTGCCAGCCCCACTGCAGGGATATACTGACGCCCTCCCACCAGCCAGTTTGCTGCCTCTGCAGCAGTTAGACTTGCAGCCTTAAAACAGTTGTTCCCAAGGTGATTAGTGGCTGCAAACACCTAGCCCTTTCATGTCCTAGAGACAGGTCACACCAGGCCTTCTGTCACCACCACGGGTCAAGGCATCCTGCGGAACCGGCAGGCTATGCTCCCCTTTCCAATCCACTCATCAGTCAAATATGCCAAGATGATTTTTTTCAGCTGCACATCTGAGACACAAACAAGAAGCAAGACCTTGTTTTAATTGCCCATGACTTGTTTTGTGGCCTCCAACAACTCATGAGAACTTCTGCCAAAGTAGTTTCAAATTCAGAAGCAGAGAAGAATGAGTATTTCCAGTAGGGCTGAAGAGCAACATCAAAATGCATCGTGTTCCAAAAGTCTCGGAAAGGCACTGTGATTTATAAGCAAGTGCTAAGAAATGAACTAGTAGAAAGGGGTTTTGGCATTTGTTAACTAAAGGTGAAACAATGTCATAGTTAGCTTCTCACTGTTCAGGAAAGTCCTCTCCAAATGTCTGCTGCCCTGGAAAGGTAATTCAAGTTTTCAGATTGCCAGTGGGCAGGGTTCATTATCAGACAGTCGTATTCAAAAGAAGCTTTTGAGGACAAAGCTGCTGCTAAGAAGTGTGAGGATAAAAACCCGGTCAATGCATAATTTGGAGTTTTCTCCACACAGAGTACATGGCTCTGTCTTTGGGCAGGCCAGACTCAGAGGTCCCTCTCTGGCCCACCCAGCAGCCCTGGACACAGCAAATATGTGCTGAAGGCACTGCTGCTCCCCCTTCACGCTTTTCCTCCTGGTGTTCTGCTGATGTTTTACTCTGATTTGGGTGTCTCAGGTCATAAGACAATAATTCACAGTTAAAATTTCAGAACAGTCATTTTTAAAAAGTAACACTTAAAGGCTGAAAACACAACAGAGGGGTATATGAAAATGACATTTTGTTGTTGTTGTCCCTCAGGGGTTAAACTGAGGGAATGCTGAGCTATAGCCTCCACCTTTTTTATTTTTTATAGCTTTTATGATAGGGTCTCCCTAAGTTGCCCAGGCTAACTTTGAACTCACAATCCTCCTGCGTCTCCCAGGTAGCTGGAATTACAGGCATGTATCACTGCACCCAGCTAAAAACAACAGATTTTCCCAAAAATCTATGGAACATCTTTCTAAAAAGATATTCCAAAAGATCTGATAGAACATCTATTTAAATGTTCTAAAAATATCTACTACATAAAGACATATAGACAGTGAATTCATGTATTGATTTAAAAAATATTGAACGAACATATAAAGTCTGGAATCCAAAAGAGAATTTATTATCACTATGCTCTACCCTTGTGTTAATCAATAGCAGGTGACTAGGTGCTGGGGTTTAGCTCAGTGGTAAAATATGTGATTAGCAGCACACATGAGACCTTGGGCTCAATCTCCAGCATAAAAACCAAAAAAAAATCACTAACATTAAATGCACACATCAATCTGCTGTAAGATTATTACCAAAAAAAAAAAAAAGGAGAAGGAAGAGGAGGAAGGCAAGGAGGAGGAGAAGGAGGAAGAGGAAGAGGAGGAAATAAAAGATTGTACTGGCAGTCGAAATTTCCTAGACAATTTTAATTTTAGTCCCTACCTTAATATAAAAATCTCCTATATGTTCATACTAGTAATTATACTATTAATAATTCCAGTTTGATGCAAACAGTATTTCCACAAATTAAAGCATAACCTTAGAAGGTGACACATGCATCAAAATTTCTTAAAAGCTCTCCAAGTGATTCTCATTTCTCTTTTGCAATGGTTGAGAACCACCCAAACAGATCAATACCTTTAAGACCTTACTTTCTCAGGGAAAAAAAAAAAAAGTGTAACAATTAAGAAGCCAGAAGAAGTAAGCGAAACAAATGGAAAATACTAGTCATGTAAGTACTAATACTAATACTAATACCGTGCCTTCCAAAAGAAAAGGCAGGCTGGAAAGGACAGAATGCGTGATGTAGTGGATGATTCTGGGCCTACTGGGAAGACTTCCTAGGAAAGATACATTATAAACTGGAATTACAAAGGTCAAGAGAGTTAATGAATCGCAGAATAAAGCATTTCAAGACAGCCCCTTAAAATAATCTGAGCATTCAAGACACTGAGCAATAACGGCTATAATCATACATAATTATAATGTGTCTGATCTTTATACCATTATTTAAAATGGAATCCTATCCAAGACTGGGATTTTATTGTTACAGAAATCTTTTGATTTGGTTGATTTTTGTAATCATTCAGGAAAATATTTCACTCAAAAGGAAACAGAAATCTTTGTCTAGCCTAAGAGTGGACGATGAGGCACTGTAGCTGATGATGTTTCCTGGCAAAGGAATTTATCCTGAATTTCATGCTGTACGCATAATAAGGGACAAATACATTTTAACATAAAAGCATTATAGGTTTCTGAGTAGAATATGCTTCAAGTTTTCTGTCTCCAAGGACATTTCTTCCACTTATCTTGACACAATTTCATTATCCCTCTGTTTTTCAGGATACCAGAACTCACTAAGATGGTGCAGTCTACCTCATTTTGTGTGTTTAAAAGACTCTTGTTTGTGCTTTTACTTAGGCATGCGTAAAAACCAGTGTGTGACCTACTGTCCACCCCCGGAGGTGAGCATCACTGTCTAAGGCTCCCTGCTCTCCACCACATTTTTGGCCTTTTCCGCTCCTGCCTGGCTCCACACCTCTCAGGTTATTCTTCCCAAACACTGTTTCTGCTATGTCACTCCCGGCCCGGGAACCAACCAGAGCTCCCTGCTGGATCAAGTCCTGAATGCTCAGTTTGGCCCTTCAAAATATGACGAGTCTGCCTCTTCAAAGTGATTTGCACCTTCCCCAATATCGCATTCTAACCAAACCAGTATCTCCACTGCCTTCCGCAGAGGCCGCGTTCCCACTCACGCATTCGCTCAGTAAACCTTTACCGGGCACCAATTCGGGGTCAAGCCTGGCTCAGCCTCCTTACCCTCAAGGGCCCCTAATCATCAGTTCTCCTTCTGCATTCACATGGCACTTTTCTAGAATTTTGTCAAAGATTCCATTTCAAACAAACTTGGAAAATCTTGTCTAACTTAAATTGGACATATATCTCTATGGCATGATGATTTTAATTCTTCTGGGAAGATACCCAGTAGAGGAATACCTGGATCAAATGGAACCTCTAGTTGTAGTTTTCTGAGGAATCTCCACACTGATTTCCACAGTGGCTGGATCAATCTACATTCCCACCAACAGTGGAGGAGGGTTCCTTTTTCCCCGCAGCCCTGCCAGCATTTGTTATTGGTTGATCTTTTCATAATTGCAGTTCTTTCTGGAATGAGATGGAATCTTAATCTTGTTTTGATTTGCATCTCTCGAATGACTAGTGATGTTGAACACTTTTTCATGTATTTATTTGCCATTTTTATTTCTTCATCTGAGAAATGTTTATTCATTTCAGATGCCCATTTTTGGACTGGGTCTTTGAATTAGGGAGGTTTGATGTTTTTGAGTCCTTTGTATATTCTAGATGTCAGTCCTTTGTCTGAGGGACAGTGAGCAAAAATTTTTTCCCTGTCTGTGGGTTTTCGCCCTGCGCTAGTGGTGATTTCTTTTGCTGTGCAAAAGCTTTTTAATAGGATGTGGTCCCAAGCACTGATTCTTTATATTATTTCCCGTGCAGTCTGGGTTTTGTTCATAAATATTTTTCCTACCTCTATGTCTCCGAGAGTTCTTCCTATTTTATTCTCCAGTAAATGTTTCTGTTTTTATGCTTAGATCTTTGACCCACTTCGATTTTAGTTTAGTACATGGTGAGAGACATGCACAACCATGTTTATAGCAACACAATTTGTAATAGCTAAGTCTTGGAAACAACCTAAATGTCCAACAACTAATGAATGGCTAAAGAAGATGTGGTTTTTCTACACAATGGAGTACTACTCTGCCATAAAAAAGGATAAGCTAGATACATTTCTAGGTAAATGGAGGTTCCTTGAGAACATACTCTTAAGCGAAATAAATCAGATGCTCAGATGCTCTTGAGTACACATCGAATTGCTTCTCTGATATGAGTAACCATAAGGGTAAACAAGGTCAGAGAGGTGTAATAGATATTATATAAAATGAAATAATATTGAAAAGAGAGGAGAACTAGAAAGGGGGAAGGGGGAAAAGAAAGAAGGAGAAAAGGAAAGAAAGAGGAAAGGGAAAAAAATGGGAAAATATAAATAAACCTGCTATAAATAGGGAAGGGGGAACAGAAGGGAAGGGTGCGGAAAAGGGGGAAAACCAAGATACATCACGTACAGGTACAAAATAACCTGATGAATGTGAACATTATGTATACAATGTACCAATACATGTTCTTGGTTAAATAAATAAATAAATAAATAAATATAAATTAAATTGGACATAATTTCTATTATAAGGATTTGTAGAGCCTTTTGATAAAAATTAGTTGCAAATTCATAAGAGGGGTATGTAGGAACTGGCATTTCACAGACTTACTTGGGCGTGAAAGTTTTATACCATAACTACTGATATCTCAGAGAAATCTTGTTTGGGAGATGTTTTCTGTAGTTTTTCAAAACTAGTGCCACATGACTTACCACTTAATTACATGCCAGCTATACAGTTTTATGTGGTTATTCCTCTCTCCTTTTTTTCTATAGTCTGTATATTTTAGTCCTTTCTGTACAGGTTAGTCCTTTTCAAATGTCCAAAATATTAGGTCCCTCCTCATAACTAAAAACAAAGACTTACAGCAGTTAGTACTTGTCTCAACCTCTGTCGAAATGTTTTAAAACGCCCTAATTTACCACCTTGCCTTAGCAAACAGATCAATGAATTAATTTTTGACTGATTCTTTGGCTGAAAGTGGGTGAAATGACAAAAAGACTTTTTGTCTTTTGAAAATGACTCCAAAGCTCAACCACTACTTGGGCCTCAGGGTCTTCACCTGAATAATGGAGAGACAGAACCTCCCAGTTCTGGTGGTCTATCTTCCAGCATCTCTTCAAGTGAGTATTCACTACCCAGGCCCTTACAGGTAAGAATAAAACTCAATTAGCTGTTGCCCCAGAATACTCTGTTAAGTCTTTGTGCTTGGCTTAATTTGTTTTGTTAATGATTTGCTTCTTTTGAATAGAAAACAATTCCTGTTGGTTTAGGTTGTCATTCGGATTTGAGATAACATAGGTTTTACTAGACAGAGATGGAAAAACGTTCAGCAATAATAACAACAGGAATGCTCCCTGCGCTCTTCAGTTTACAACATGCAGGCCAGTGATGGTCAGATGGAGCCCAGAGATGCAGCCCACAGCTGGGGGAACTCCTGTAAGGGGACAGTGTGCATGAACCCGTGAATAATGGCTGCAGTAAAAATCTCCGTGCCCAACTATGGTTCAGTTCTAGTGGATTAGCAACTACACAAACAAGTTAATTTCAGAATGCAGGGACTTCTAGGTTAATGAGTCAGATTTCTTAAGCTTCAAGAGCCCATTTGGAAAAAAAATAACCATGATTCTAAGACTTCAGAAAGGATGAATATTGAAAGTCTCTATTCCATTACTCTAATGAATTCTGCCACATTTATAGTCTGTTTCCACAATATCTAATGCAGAATAATAAGCAAATTACACTTCCATATTTTTTCTTTCAACTATTTTTAAAAAGGATAAATATTACATCTAGTCCAAGCTCTAATGAGTAAGAAGTGCACCATTTCTACTACACATCAGGTGTGTCGCTTTGAACATGTTAACCTCTCTAAGTCTCAGTTTTCCCACCTGTAAAGTGGCGTTCTTAATAAAGCCTACCTCTCAGTGTCGTCATGAGTGTTCAAGAAATACTGCATTAAAACCACTTCACACATTATAATTGCTACTGTTATTGTGTTTATCACTGTGAGTGTTATTTGATTGGTAATAGTAGTTGTATTATTAAAAGGACAAACAGGATCATTATTAAGCCTGTGGGAAGTACATCACTTTGTTTGAAAGCAAAATCTTTCTGAACTTATCTAAATCAACCTGTAACTATTAAGCTAGTCAGACCCCAGTTGGAAAAGCCCAGAAAATCTTTCTCATGTGTTCTCCTTTGCCTTTAGTAGTTTCTTTCTCTCAACCACTAACCATCTATCTCCCCCAATTCACATCAGCCAAGGAAACTTAATGGGGAGAGAACTAAGGTGAACTCATAAGAAGCCAAGCAAAAGTCCAATTCTTGACAAATAGATTGGAAGATGAATTAAGGGATGAACAGAAAAGAACTTTCTCCTCTCCAGGCAAGAGACACAAGCTGTACTCCCCAAAATGCCAAAAAGCAGCCATGTGAGCAGGCAGAGAAACACGTAGGCTATATGACCCCTATGGCTCCCTTCCAACTCAGAGAGCGACCACGCGACTACTTTCTGCAAACTCAAGTGTGACAGGGAGGATTCGGCTAAATATTATTATACTTTAAAAGCTCAGTGCTATTCAAGAATGAACAGTAACTCACAGACATTAAAAGTACAACTTTAACTCATTAACTCAGATAAATGCTTGGCAGTGCAGTTTGAGATAACATGAAGGGATGTTTTGATTAAAAGTTTATTCTAAACATTTGATACATTCAGAATTAGTATTTTGTTAGTTTATGTATTTTGAACTTGCATCTCTATTTATAGAAGCAAATTCCACATACAAAGGACCAAGGGACATTGGATTAGAAATTTCTTGTAGATTTTGCATATACAGGGTAAATAATTAAAAGAATTCATTTACCTAAATTTTTCTTTTTTTTAATATTTTGGATCTAACTTATCTAAGCAGGCCTCCTTCTACTGGATTTATATACTTCAGAAACCAAAGGATAAATCATCTCACCTTCAAAATTGCTCAAACACTGTTTTCTAAGTCTCCAGTACAATTTCTTTATTATAACATTTAATAATTATTAATGAACCAAAGCTCCTGAAGCAAACACCTCTTTTGGACCGGGTTGAACATAACCAACAAAAAATGTATTGAGCCTCAGTTATGTTGTGGTAGGTGTTTGGAGAAGTACAGCACTTAAGAGTCCCCTCCATGGTTCACAATAATTTGGGCAACCTGGTTAATGTATGCTAGAAATGAAATGGAGCTCACAAATATTCCATTCTCTTTTATTTGATAAGAAGCATCCTAGAGCTGACTTTTCTCATTCATATGCATATCATCTTCCTAATGTCAAAGGTCTCTATTGCTGGAAAAGTGATTATTTAAATCATGAAACTCATTAGTGCAATAAATAACTAGAGGCGGAACTTTTCAACCAGGTGAGAGAGAGGCCCCGCACGGGGACAAAGCCTGCAAACTGAGCCCGCCCTGCGACATCCGTTGCCAGGCGACAGAGAGATTTCCCCCTCCCGCCCTGGACACAGGAAGGTGGAGGGGAGGTGCTTGGTAACTGCGGAACTTTTCAACCAGGTGAGAGAGAGGCCCCCGCACCGGGACAAAGCCTGCGACCTGAGACCACGCGCCGGCAAGGTCTGAACCCATTAACATACATAAAATCTATGCCCCCTCTCTGGTGACACTGTACTATCTTGGGCTGTTCTCCCACCAACATTCTTTTTTTTTTTTTTTTTGGGAGGGGCTGTCTGTAAGTTTGTTTTTCCCTCCTCTTTCTTCTCCCATTGTCTCTCTTTTAGCCTTTTTCTTTTTAACCTTTCCCTCTCTGAAGTCAACATTACCAAGTAGAGCCAACCATGACCTCGTGTTTGAAAATAACCATGGAGGACTAAAGGTTATAAGAACTAAGAAATACATATACCCAGAAGAAACCACAGAAACAGACATTCCCAAGGAGAATGCTA